>VCAZ01000275.1:170690-278369 GCA_005784505.1 Bagarius yarrelli
ACTCCTCCCTCTCAGACTCCTCCTCTCAGACTCCTCCGAGACTCCTTTTTCCTCTCAGCTCTCAGACTCCTCCTCTCAGACTCTTCCTCTCAGACTCCTCCTCTCAGACTCTTCCTCTCAGACTCTTCCTCTCAGACTCTTTCTTCAGATCAGACTCTTTTCTCTCAGACTCTCTCAGACTCCTCTCCTCCTCTCAGACTCCGCCTCTTCATCTTAGACTCTTCCTCTTAGACTCTCCTCTGCTTTCTCTCAGACTCTTTCTCTCTCAGACTCCTCCTCTCTCTCAGACTCTTCCTCTCAGACTCCACTTTTCTTTTCACTTTCACTTTCATCCTTTTGTCCTAAAAGCTCTGAATAGATCAAAGTTTGTGTCCATGCATAGGAGACGAATGGTGTAAGTTTATCTATTAGTATTACTATCGGTCAGTGTGTGTGTGTGTGTGTGTGTGTGTGTGTGTGTGTGTGTGTGTGTGTGTTTGTGCGTGCGTATGGCTAGCATGAACTGCAAACAGTCATCTGATCACATTACTCTTTTAAAAACTTCTTTCTTCTCTTTGCCAGTAAAACAACATGTTATGCTGTGTAGGGATTTCAAACTCATTGTAGAATCTCAGGACACTTAAACACAATTTAGACACACACACACACACGGTTTTTTACTTCTTCCTAAGTTCCTAAATTTTTTATTCTGGCGTGTATTGTGAGAGGATTATTAAAACAAAACATGTTAATGCTAATCATAAAAACTAGCGTTGGTCACTATCTCTTCTTCTACTTATGTGATTTGTTTTAGCATTTATAATAGCCACAATTTTGTGTGTGTGTGTGTGTGTGTGTGTGTGAGAGAGAGAGAGAGACTTTCATGATTACACTTTGATGCGTAAATGAGTCGATTTGCTTCTTTTGGAGACAGAAATGCATTTATTTGGGTTTAGGTGTTCTTTAAATTCTTCAGGTCAGCAGAGAGTAACCGGTAGTACTTTACCTTATTAATGTATTACACACACACACACACACACACACACACACACACGGCACTTACTTCTCATGCTCAATATTTATTCTGTGTTTTTTTTGTGAGGCTTTGCTGATTGTGGCCCCACCCTCATATCCAGGTGTGTGTGTGTGTGTGTGTGTGTGTGTGTGTGTGTGATGAATATGAATGAAGTGTGTATTGTCTGCGTGTGTAAGTGAACATGTGACTCTTTACACACCTGTAAATATCAGTGAGCATAAAATAAACGTGTATCTGAACTACAGGAAGAAACCAGGAGACCCGAACAGAATAAAGAAACACAGGAGGGAAATCAGTACAGTCTACGAGTTTCACTACACACACACACACACACACACACACACACACATTACTCTCATACACACACATTAAACACACATTAACTCTCATACACACACATTAACTCTCATAAACACACATTACTCTCATACACACACATTACTCTCATAAAACACATTACTCTCACTCATACTCTCATACACACATTACATTATAAACACACATCTCATAAACACACATACACACATTACACCACTCTCATAAACACACATTACTCTCACACACTACACACATTACACATTACTCTCATAAACAACTCTCACCACACATTACTCTCATAAACACACATAAACACATACTCTCATACACACACATACTCTCATAACACACATTACTCTCAACACACACATTACTCTCATACACACACATTACTCTCATAACACACACACATTCTCATAAACACATACTCTCCATAAACACACATTACTCTCATAACACACTCTCATTACTCTCATAAACACATTACTCTCATACTACTCATACAACACATACATAAACACTACTCTCACACACCTACTCTCTTACACATTACTCTCATACACACACACTTACCTCATAACACACATTACTCTCATACACACACATTACTCTCACATTAATACACACACATTACTCTCATACACACACATTACTCTCATACTCTCAACACACATTACTCTCATACACACACATTACTCATAAACACACAATCTCATACACACACATTACTCTCATACACACACACATTACTCTCACACATTACTCAAACACACATTACTCTCATACACACACATACTCATCACACACATTACTCTCATACACATACACAAATTACTCTCATACACACAATTACATACACACACATTACTCTCATACACACACATTATCATTACTCTCATACACAAATTACTTACTCTCATACACACACATTACTCTCATCACACACATTACTCTATACAAATTACACACACAACACCACTTACACACCCATTACACTTATACATACACCACTCACAGTATAAGTATACACAGTGGTGGTGTTGTGGTGTTTGGGCGTTAGGGTGGTGTTGTGGTGTTTGGGGCGTTAGGGTGGTGTTTGGGTGTTTGGTTTTGGGGTGTTGTCTTTTTGGGGTGTTGTGGTGTTTGGGCGTTAGGGTGGTGGTGGTGGTGTTTGGGTGTTGT
This sequence comes from Bagarius yarrelli, assembly GCA_005784505.1. NCBI lineage: Eukaryota > Metazoa > Chordata > Actinopteri > Siluriformes > Sisoridae > Bagarius > Bagarius yarrelli. The sequence goes on from VCAZ01000275.1 coordinate 173,206, forward strand.
GGTTTTGGGGTGTTGTGGTTTTGGGGTGTTGTGGTGGTGGTGTTTGGGTGTGGTGGTTTGGGGGGTTTTGGGGTTGTGGGGTGTGTGGTGGTGGTTTTGGGGTGTTTGGGTTTTGAGGTGTTGTGGTTGTGGTGTTTGTGGTTTTGGGGTGTGGGGTTTTTGGGCATTAGGGTGGTGGTGTGGTGGTGGTGTTTGGGGTGTTGTGGTGTTTGGGCATTAGGGTGGTGGTGTTTGGGTGTTGTGGTTGGGGGGTGTTGTGATGTTTGGGCGTTAGGGTGGTGTTGTGGTGGTATTGGGGTGTTGTGGTTTGGGGTGTTGTGGTGGTGGTGTTTGGGTGGGGTGGTGTGGTTTTGGGGTGTTGTGGTGGTGTTTGAGTGTTGTGTTTAGGTGGTGTTTGTGTATTGATGTATGACGTGTGACGGTTTGTACCTTTACAATCTGATGATGATGTCATATCTGTCGGCTCGGTAATTCAGCTCGAGCGCTCTTTCTTTAAGAAATCAGTTGTGCATAAAAATATCGAACAGCAGAGGGCGCTCCGAGTCCGTGACTGTGTGAGTCACATGACCCTTTCAGCCGGTACCGGGGTTTGTGTGTGTGTCGGATGGCGGAGACGCAGCGCTGAAGGAGCGGAGCAGGATCACGGATGGAGCTCGCGGCCGCGCTGCTGCTGCTGAACAGCCGCCGTGTCACGAGAGCCGCCGGAAGCGGTGTGTGGAGGTGTCGGCTGTGTTTCCGGTGCGGTTTTGCCCCGGGGAGGTGATGATGATGGCGGACAGGCCCGTGGATGTGAGCGCTCTGCCGCCGGAGGTTCGGGAGCAGCTGGCGGAGCTCGAGCTGGAGTTATCTGAGGGTGAGAGAGCTTTACACACACACACACACACACACACAGCATCACCTTGCACACGCTTATGTTACACACCGGGATTAATGTCACACTGACCTCCTTTCTGTGTCACACACCGCACACAGGCGCGTGTTTACAGCCTCACCATCAGCTCCATCAATCGACCGCACGCGCCGTTTATTCTAAACAAATACACGGCCTTTCTTTCATTAAGCGCGCGGCCCGCCTGTGCGCGCGAGCGATCGCTGTTTATTTATGGATGGATGGATGGATGGATTGATTAATTAATTGATTGATTGACACGAGCCTCAGATCTGCAGTATATGGTTATAAGTTTATTTCACACACTAAATAAGAAATAACGCCTCCATAATTAAACAACAGAACAGTGACGTCAAAACGTGCGTACGTAACACACGAACGCACGCGCGAAATGCAGCTTGATCTATTTTTAGTCGTTTAGTTATTTGGTCACCTTTAGCCGAATGATTATAAACACTCTGTGTGTGTGTGTGCGTGTGTGTGTGTGTGTGCATTAATTAAACATGACACTAGAATAAAGGAAACTGGGACTCGTGTGGAATCCTGAGCAGAATTGTGTGTGTTTGTGTTTTTTTCTCTCTTGGCTCTCCTACATTACCCACAATGCCCTGCTGCTGGAGGTGCGGTGGGATGTGGCTCTGTTTTATCTGTGTGTATAGAGAGCGATGCAGTGACGCTTTAGTTTCAAACCAACTCCTTCATCAACATCATCACACTCCTCAACTGCAGTGTCTCAGTCTCAGAGCTGCAGTCTCGGTGCTCTGAGCTGCAGTGTCTCGGTCCTCTGAGCTGCAGTGTCTCGGTCTCAGTGTCCGGTCATCGGTCTCAGAGCTGCAGTGTCTCGGTCTCTGAGCTGCAGTGTCTCGGTCTCTGAGCTGCAGTGTCTCGGTCTCTGAGCTGCAGTGTCCTCGGTCTCAGAGCTGCAGTGTCTCGGCCTCAGAGCTGCAGTGTCTCTGAGCTGCAGTGTCTCACTTTTTGAGCTGCAGTGTCTCTGAGCTGCAGTGTCTCACTTTTTGAGCTGCAGTGTCTCAGGTCTCAGTCAGTCTGCAGAGCTGCAGTGTCTGCAGAAGTCTGACAGTGTCTCACTCTCTGAGCTGCAGTGTCTCAGAGCTCTGAGCTGCAGTGTCTCAGAGCCTCTGAGCTGCAGTGTCTCAGAGCCTCTGAGGCAGTGTCTGAGCAGTGCAGTCTCAGAGCCTCTGAGCTGCAGTGGTCTCAGAGCCTCTGAGCTGCAGGCAGAGTGTCTCAGAGCCTCTGAGCTGCAGGTCTCAGGTCCTCGGAGCTGCAGTGTCTCAGTCGGAGCTGCAGTGTCTCGGAAGCTGCAGTGTCTCGGAGCTGCAGTGTCTCGGTCAGTCAGAGCTGCAGTGTCTCGGGCTCAGCTGCAGTGTCTTGGAGCTGCAGTGTCTCGGTCTCAGAGCTGCAGTGTCTTGGAGCTGCAGTGTCTCGGTCTCAGAGCTGCAGTGTCTTGGAGCCTGCCAGTGTCTCGGTCTCAGAGCTGCAGTGTCCCTTGGAGCTGCAGTGTCTCTCGGTCTCAGAGCTGCAGTGTCTCGGGTGCAGTGTCTGCAGTGCAGTCCTCGAGCTGCAGTGTCCGGTCGGAGTGTCTGCAGCAGGGTCTCGGTCTCGGAGCTCTGCAGTGTCTCAGAGCTGCAGTGTCTCAGAGCTGCAGTGTCTCGGTCTCTGAGCTGCAGTTGTCTCCTCGGTTCTCTGAGCTGCAGTGTCTCGGTCTCTGAGCTGCAGTGTCTCGGAGCTGCAGTGGTCTGGAGACTGCAGTGTCTCGGAAAGCTGCAGTGTCTCGGAGCTGAGTGTCTCGGAGCTGCAGTGTCTCGGTTCTCGAGCTGCAGTGTCTGCAGTTGTCTCTGAGCTGCAGTGTTCTCTGAGCTGCAGTGGTCTCGGTCTCAGAGCTGCAGTGTCTCAGAGCTGCAGTGTCTCGGTCTCAGAGCTGCAGTGTCTCAGAGCTGCAGTGTCTCGGTCTCAGAGCTGCAGTGTCTCAGAGCTGCAGTGTCTCGGTAGAGCTGCAGTGCAGTGTCTCGGTCTCTGAGCTGCAGTCTTCGGTCTCTGAGTGCAGTGTCTCGGTCTCTGAGCTGCAGTGTCTCGGTCTCAGAGCTGCAGTGTCTCAGAGCTGCAGTGTCTCAGTTCTCCTGAGCTGCAGTGTCTCAGTCTCTGAGCTGCAGTGTCTCAGTCTCTGAGCTGCAGTGTGCAGGTCTCGGTGCATCTCTCTGGCTGAGCTGGCAGTGCATTCTGGGAGTTTGAGCCCAGCGTGTCTCCTCTTTTCTTTTTAATGAAGCTGCATTATAACTGCGCTGATAACAACAACAACTAAAAATGCTGTGAGCTCAGCCTGATCACATGACAGCAGCTCATCACCTGACAGAGGAGTTAGAGCCCCAATCAGAAGCCGGGGGAAGTATTATTCACTGAAAGTTCCTGCGATGGTATTCAGATCTCGGATCTCAAAACCTTATGGTCTTGTGTGCCAACCAATGATGTCATTGGGCGGAGCTTTCACCACAGAAAGGTGACGGAGAAACAACATCAGACAAATAAAGAAGAATTTAATCTGTCAGTTTATTAGTAATGCACAGACGAGACCAACGCTTCCCCCACCATCAGGACCACCAGCACAATCCAACAATTACTAGAAACCAGTGCCAAAAAAGTGTGTATATAAGGAGTAAGTTGGGAACTGGCAACCGAGTAGAAACCCAAAATATGTAAAAATAATACAGATTCCAGTCACATGTAGCAGGTTCTGATTTCTGCCTATGTAAACACCGGCCCAAACAGTCCAGAACCAAACAGCCCAAAAACTCCACCCTCAGGTGCAACCTTTAAAGCATAAAGCACATAAAGCATTTTCCCCCTTACTCTGAAGTATGATACTACCGCCACTGAAATGTCATTATTATCATTTATTATCTTTATAATGTATTATTATTGTAAATAAACTGCAGATACACAAACACCTATAAACACCTGCACTTTATTACATACATGTTTACATTCTTTAATTTTATTTCATTCATATATTGTTTATTAACATGTTGTTTTCCTGATATGCTGCTCAATATTTCCCCCGGAGACACACACACACACTGCACACACATTGCAGTCTCACAGTTGCCATGGTTACCCTGAGTCTGCTGGAAAGGTGTTGAAGGTGGGGAGTTTGTTTGGGTTTGAGTCTGTAGGAGGATAGTTAGATTTATGCACATAAACACTCTGAGTACAAACACACATACACACACACACACACACACAACAGGCAGTTGAACAGTAGAGAGAATGACATCATCTACAGGAAGAAAAAGAGTGTGTGTATAGGAGAGTGTGTGTGTGTGTTAGAATGTATGTTTCCTGTGGGAAACTCGGATAAGAGAATTCTCTTAGGAATAACTGCAGCTTCAAAACAACCAAGCTCAAAAACACAGTGATTCATTTTTTTGAGGTAAGCTAAGAGGTTCACTAGGTGGGTGTAGCTGATTTTGGGTGCGGCTGATTTGGGCTGGAGCTGATTGGGGGTGGGTCTGGTTTGTGGATGGGCTGATTTGGGGTGGGACTGGTTTGGGGATGGGCTGATTTGGGTGGGACTGGTTTGGGGATGGGCTGATTTGGGGTGGGACTGGTTTGGGGGTGGGACTGATTTGGGGTGGGACTGGTTTTGGGGGGATGGGCTGATTTGGGGTGGGACTGGTTTGGGATGGGTTGATTTGGGGATGGAGTGGTTTGGGGATGGGGGCTGATTTGGGGATGGGATGTCCTGTTTGGGGTGGGACTGGTTTGGGGAGGATGCAGCATCCATGATTTTAACAAGAATGTTAAATAAACTTTTTGAGACTAGTAGCAGGCATTAAAATTTATAATGAGCTCATTCATTGCATAAAATTCTCTGTTTAAAAATGTATGTAAAGTCTTTAATTTTTTTATTCAAATAAAATTTTGAATACTTCCAAGTCTCCTCGCCTTCTACTGGTTATCGTCGGGTAACTTACAACAAGAGTCACAACTTTTCAGGAATTTGGGTTGTAACGATTTGATATTAGATGATGATCTCCCAAGTGGCAATATGTAAAGTGTGAAAAGTAGCGGTCCTAGTAGTTAGCCTTGAGGTACTCCACAATACTTTTGTGATCGATATGATACGTCGCCATTCACTCCTTCGATTTGATGGCGGTCAGATTAGTACGATTTCATTACGATTAGTACTTCCACTAATGCCCAACAAAGTTTTCTTGTCTCTTCCCCCCTAAAAAATGTTTGCAGCAATAATGGGGAGTTACAACCTTTATCAGATAACTTGTCTTTGTGTTTCTGCACATTTATTTCCTCTCTGTTAAAGCGCTCAGGTTTGATTTATACACACACACACAAACACACACACACAGGCACCACACTCTCCTCCATCCCCACACCGCCATCTGAGACACTGGGCTGGAGGTGGGGTTTAGAGGCTGGTTGAGGTGGGAGTTGGAGGCAGAACTGAAGAAAAGCAGTGGTGTCTCAAATAAGAAGGCAGCGGTGGCTCAAATGGTTAAGACCTGGGTTCAAGCCCCACCACCAACAAGGCAAGCAACCCACTGTTTGGGTCCTTGAGCAAGACTCTTAACCCTTCCTGCTCCAGGGGCACTGTACCATAGCTGACCCTGCGCTTTGCCCCAACTTACTAGGATGGGATATGCGAAAAAAAAAAAGAATTTCACTATATTTGATTATAGTCAAAATTAGGTTTGATTTAGTGTGGGTTTTTGTGTTAAGGGTGGGGTTTTAAGATAGCGTTCAGGATGCGGTTTGGGGTAGAGTTTAGGGCTGAAGTTTAGGCTGAGGTTTAAAATGAGGTTTAGTGTGGGGGGTTTGGGATGTGGGGTTTGGATGTTTAGTGTGGGGGTTTGGGGTGCTGTTTAGGGTAGTGTTTGGTGTGGGGCCTGGGGTGGAGTTAGTGTTGAGTTGGGGGAGTGGGGTTTGGTGTTGGGTTAAGGGTGGGGTTTAGAGTGGAGGTTTATGGTGGGGTTTGGTGTAGGGTTTAGAGTGAGGTTTGGTTAAGGGTGGGGTTTGGTCTGGGGTTTAGAGTGGGGTTTGGGGTTTTGGTGTAGGGTTCAGAGTGGGGTTTTGGGGGTGGGGTTTGGGGGTAGTGTTTGGGGTGAGGTAAATAAAATGTATGTCATTCTGGATAAGGCCGTGGAAAAAAGGCCAGAAATGAACATTAAAAACACATGTGTTAATACCTGCCGTGTGTGTGTTTGTGTGTTAATACCTGTTGTGTGTGTTTAACATCATGGTGTTTTTTAGGTGACATCACTCAGAAAGGATATGAGAAGAAAAGGACCAAGTTACTGGCTCCGTACACAAACCCCACTCCGAGTATGACCTACTGGACATCTCACTCTACACACAGTACACTACACACACACACACTACACACATTTAACGCACACTCTCCCCGTCCCCCCACACACACACACTTAAACGCACACTCTACACCCCACCACACACACCCCACACACACACTTCCCACACGCCACACACACCCCACACACACCTCACACACTTCACACACACCCCTCACTCACACTCTTCACACCTCACACTCCACACCATATACCCCTCACACACTCCAAACAAACTCCACACACATCTCACACAGTTCTTTGAATCTGTAGATGTTATGATTGTCATTGTTACTCTTTTTGTTTAAAAAGGTGATGAAGTGACTGACCAGCCCGAGCGAATCAGTCGAGAAGATCTGAGTGAGTCGCAGATTCATGTTTATTTATGCTGAGTCGATTTCATTTATCACCATGGCAACCACACTGTTTTATCCAGATAGCTGAGCTTTAGCGTGTTATAGCTAAACCCTTTATACATGTTTTTAATGATTTAATTCACATAAGAGTTGTGATTAGTCTAAAGTTTGCATCTCATCTTTATTTTTTTATTTTGTTTTATTAGATTTGACTCCACCCCCACAGTATGATGGACAGGACCCTGGTCCAAGCTCTGCCACTGTGCCAAGCCACGCCTCCTCAGGCTCCTCCTCCTCCTCTCGGCAGCGTCGTGCACACAGAGCACACAGGAGTGGAGGCACACGGGACGAGCGCTACAGATCAGGTGATAATACACACTTAAAAATTCAGGTGTGATCAGGGGCGGAGCTAACAGAAAATGGCCATCTTATTCCGCTAAGTCAAATAGTTAGCTGTGTTTTTTTTCTTCTGTCTCTTTATGTGTCACTTTGCCTGTGTGTGTGTGTGTGTGTGTGTGTGTGTGTGTGTGTGTGTGTGTATGAGACAGATATACACACTGAAGCAGTTCAAGCTGCTTTGGCCAAACACAAAGAGGAGAAAATGGCACTGCCAATGCCGACCAAGCGCCGCTCGGCGTATGTGCAGTCACCCAACGAAAACTGCAGCCCACCAGGTACGTACATACACACACACACACACACACACACAGTTTATTGTATGTGTATTAGTCAATTCTCCCTACTGGCCCACTGTCCGTCAGACTCGTCCTCCTCCTCAGATGATGAAAGTGGTCCAGGGCTCAGCGGAGAACAGCAGCCGTCTCCAGACTCGTGGATGAACAGTTCCATTCCAGGTTCCTCCACATCCTCATCCTCAGCATCGTCCACCATGTCTCACGGAGAGTCTCGTCCCCCTCAGGCCCCTCAGCCACAAAGTCAACACACTCACACACAGCCACCACACTCACACTCGCAACCGTCTGCTCTTGCAGAGGCTTTTGTCCATGCCTGCATCGGTGAGTCGCGTCTCACACACCAACCCGCCGGGTTCTCAGAGTGGGCGGGGCATACTCACACAGAAAGATATTATAATAGGTGTGTGTTTGTGTATGATACAGACCCAGCAGATGTTCTGGGTGCTGATGGCGAGTCTCCTACTCGGATACGGAATCCAGGGTCTCGTGTGGATTTGCCCGCTAACGCGGTGGTGAGAGGGATGAGCCGTGGACAGAGCAGATCCAGCATGATAGAGACAGCAGACGGTACAGACACTGCACGTGTGTGTGTGTGTTTTATTTTCTGTTTCTCTTTACTAAAGATTTTTATTTGAATAAAACAGAATCACGAATGAAATTATTAAAAGTTTAGTCAGAACTGATATTTTCCATATTTAATTAGATAAATAAAGATTGATACTTCAACAACAAACATTTCAACCAATCGATGACCTGCATTTTAAGCCCCGCCCACACCCTGGGTGAGAAACAGCGGTGCAGCTCAGGTGTGTGACTGTGTGTAACTACAGTGCCATGATAATGCAACTGCTGTCATGGTGACGGTTTGATAAATAATAAACAGGAACTAGAGTGTGTGTGTGTGTGTGTGTGTTGTTAGTCTGTGTAATACCTGTGGTGTGTTTTTATGTCTGACAGTTCTATGAGCTGGAGAATTCATCTCTTTTTTTACACACACACACAGAACTGTACAGCCTACAAACACACACACACACACACACACACAGTGGCATTTTGGTATAAATCAGTAACTGTATTGTTCTTTTTCCTCTTTCTACCCGTGTGTCCTGCTGCTTTTCATTGCTTTTCTCTGTTAGTGAGACGAGGGAAAGGTAAAGTTCAGCCCTGACCACGCCCACCAGCTAACTCCTGCCCCACAGCTTTCTGTGTGTGTGTGTGTGTGTGTGTGGTGAGGTGTAGGTGTGTGTTAAAGCGGTCCTATACAACATACACACACACACTCAACTGTACAACCTACACACACACACTCAACTGTACAACCTACACACACTTTGAGAACTGTACAACATACACACACACACTCAACTGTACAACCTACACACACACACACACACACACACTCAGAACTGTACAACACTAAACACACACTTAGAACTGTACTGAAATGTGTGTGTGTGTTTTGTGCGCTCTGGTCATGCCCTGCTTGGCTGGGTCAGAATTGTGTTGTGTGTGTTTGTGTGCTCATCTGTCTCACCCCCTTACCTGCCTGGTCCTGGTCCTGGTCTAGGTGTTCCAGTGTCCAGTCGTGTGTCCACTAAGATCCAGCAGCTTCTCAATACACTGAAGCGACCAAAGCGACCTCCGCTCAGCGAGTTTTTCATGGACGACCAAGAGGAGATTGTAGAAGGTGTGTGGGTTTCTGGATCAGACTACACACACACACATATACACACACACACACATACACACACACACACACACACACACACGTTCTTAATTTACAAACACTTCATACTTCTCTTCCAGTCCCCCGGCCAGACCCTAACACTCCGAGGCCGGAGGGCCGTCAGATAATTCCAGTGAAGGGCGAGCCGCTGGGCGTGGTGAGTAACTGGCCCCCAGCCCTGCAGGCTGCACTGGCCCGATGGGGTGCCACTCAGGGTAAAAGCCCCGCCCTCACCACCCTGGACATTACTGGAAAACCGCTCTACACTCTCACATACGGTAAAACAAAAGAATTTTATTATATAACTTTCAAACAGTAAAATTAAAGCTGCACGTGTCAAAATATCGAAATTTAGCAATAAAAAGTCAAAAGTGAAGGAATGTAAAAGTGATCATTCCGATTGGTAAAGTTACATTATAATAATGATCATTTTTAACATTTAACTGTAAAATCTGCTGAGCTCTGCTGATTTACAGACATTTCTAACTGTGGACGAATGTTTCATTGAGTAATTATGCAGTGTGTGTGTGTTTTAGGGAAACTGTGGAGTCGTAGCGTTAAACTTGCCTACACACTTCTAAACAAACTGGGGACCAAGAACGAGCAGGTGATCAAGCCTGGAGACCGGGTGAGACACAGGACACCAGCTGCTCGGACTGTATCAGATCATTTCATAAACAGTTCTGCACAGCTGGAACAGGACAGATTAGAAAGCCTAAAAAAGTGTTTATAAATTGATGAATGATATTTTTGAGAAGTTTGGTTATCCCATAATATTTATGTGATAGATGTGAAAACTACAGTGAGGTTTTGTCTTTATTTCTGGAACATTGTTTAAATGTGAATATTGAGCTGCTGCTGCTGCTGCTGTAATTAATAAATTATGAATTGTTTTTACCCCAGGTGGCCCTTGTGTACCCCAACAGTGACCCCGGCATGTTCTGGGTGGCATTTTATGGCTGTTTGCTTGCAGAAGTGATTCCTGTCCCAATAGAGGTCCCGCTGTCCCGCAAGGTAACTGCAGTATCACACGCAAGGTCTTACAATCCAATCTACTGTCCAACCTAGAACTTACCCCTCAGTTTACCCTACAGTCTAATCTACAGAGTAAGCTACAGTCCACCCTACAGTTTTACCCTACAGTCTAATCTACAGTCGAATCTACAGTTTATCCTTAAATCCAGTCTACAGTTTACCCTAATATTAACCCTTCAGTTTACCCTTCAGTCCAATCTCTAGTTTCATCTGGACAGTAATCATAGAATCCAATTTACATTTTACCCTACAGTCCAATCCACAATCCTCACTACAGTTTGCCCTACAGTCCAATCTACAGATTAATCTACAGTCCAATCTACAGGCCACCCTACAATTTACCCTACAGTCTAATCTACAGTCCAATCTACAGTCTAATCTACAGTCCACCCTACAGTCCAATCTACAGATTAATCTACAGTCCACCCTACAGTCCAATCTACAGTTTAGTCCAATCTACAGTCCACAATAGGACTAGAGTTGCTCAGTAGAGTTGCTCAGTTGTATAAATGAGATAAATGTAAGTTGCCCTGGATAAGGACGTCTGCCAAATGCTGTAAATCTAATCTAACCCCTAGGGTGTAGACATCATGTCTGGTGTGTGTGTGTGTTTGCAGGATGCAGGCAGCAGTCAGGTGGGCTTCCTGTTGGGGAGTTGTGGTGTGAGTCTTGCTCTGACCAGTGAGATTTGTCTGAAGGGTCTCCCGAAGACCCCCACTGGAGAAATCCTACAATTTAAAGGTCAGATCCCCGTCAGAGCTGCGATGAATGAATTCGGGCTCTCGGTTCCCTTTGATGCTGGGCTTTGAAGCCCAAACTCTGCAGTCAGACTCTGGGTGTCTTTAGGGTTGTTATGGTATTTGTTGTGTTCTCAGGTTGGCCCAGACTCAAATGGGTGATAACTGATTCCAAATATCTCACTAAACCTTCTAAAGACTGGCAGCCGCACATCCCCACCGCCAACACAGACACCGCCTATATAGAGGTACAGCTCCCCACCCGCCGCACCACCAGGACTTTTATTCACCACTGCGAACCGGTGCCTTTAAGATGGACACTTCCTGTATGCTAATGTATTAGCCATGTTAGCAAATTCACTCATATTGTTAGATCAGCTGACAAGAAATGATCATTTTTTAATTAAGCTTTATGTCAGTGCTTTCACATCCCCTCTCTGTCTCTCTGCTCTCTCTCTCTCTCTCTCTCTCTCTCTTTCTCTTTTCTCTCTCTCTCTCTCTCTCTCTCTTTCTCTCTCTCTCTCTCTCTCTCTCTCTCTGTCTCTCTCTCTCTGCTCTCTTTCTCTTCTCTCTCTGTCTCTCTTTCTCTCTCTCTGTCTGTCTCTCTCTCTCTGTCTCTCTTTCTCTCTCTCTCTCTGTCTTTCTCTGTCTCTTTCTGGCTTCTTTCTCTCTCTCTCTTCTCTCTCTTCTATGTCTCCTCTTATCTCTTGTCTTTCTTTCTTCTCTTTCCTTCTATGTCTCTCTTTTCTCTGTCTCTCTGTCTCTCTTCTCTGTCCTCTCTTCTCTTTCTCTGTCTCTCTTCTCTGGTCTCTCTTTCTCTTGTCTCTCTCTTTGTCTCTGTCTCTTCTCTCTTTCCTCTCTCTCTCTCTGTCTCTCTTTCTCTCTCTTTCTCTCTCCTCTCCTGTCTCTCTTCTCTCTCTCTCTCTCGCTGTCTCTCCTCTCTGTCTCTCTTTCTCTGTCTCTTTCTCATCTTTTCTCCCTCTCTTGTCTTTCCCCTCTCTTCTCTTTCTCTGTCTCCTCTTCTCTCTCTTTTTTCTCTCTTCTTCGCTCTCTCTCCTCTCTCTCTCTCTCTCTTTCTCTCTCTCTAGTCTCTTCTCTCTCTTCTCTCTCTCTGTCTCTCTTTCTCTCTCTCTGTCTCTCTCTCTCTGTCTGTCTCTCTCTTTCTCTCTCTTTCTCCTCTCTCTCTCTCTCTCTCTCTTCTTGCTCTCTCTTTCTCGGCTCTCTTTCTCCTCTCTTTCTCCTCTCTCTCTCTCTTTTTCTTTCTTTTTTCTCTCTCCCGTCCTCTCTTCTCTCTCTTTCCTCTCTCTCTCTCTCTCTCTCTTGGGTCTCTCTCTCTCGGTCGGTCTCTCTCGTCTCTCTCTCTCTCTCTCTCTCTCTCTCTCTGCTCAAAAAGTCAATTTAAAAAGTCAATAAGGTTTTATTGGCGTGACTGTATTTACAGTTCCAGTTTTGCCAAAGCACAAAAAACAAATAAACAAATTAAAGACAAAAATATACAGAAAATATATAAAAATATACAGACAGTAGTGAGATAAGTAGAGGTATATGTGTGTGTGTGCGTGTGTGTGCTTGTGTGTGCTTGTGTGTGTGTGTTACTGACTGTCCCTCAGTATGTCTCTCTCTGTCTGTCTTTCTCTCTCTCTGTCTCTGTATCTCAGTCTCATCTCGTCTGTCTCTCTGTCTAATTCTCTCCGAGTTTGTTCGTCTGTCTAACTTGGTATTAATTTGTGTCCTTTTCTGTTGTCCTGTCTGTCTGTCTGGTCTGTCTATCTATCTATCTGTGTTTGCCTCACTCTGTCTTTCTTACTCCTCCTCTCTAATTCTTTGTCTTTCTCTTTCTCTCTGTCTGTCTATCAGTATAAGGTTAGTAAGGAGGGGACGGTGGTGGGTGTGGCTGTGTCAAAGATTTCTATGCTGACACACTGTCAGGCTCTTTCACAGGCCTGTAACATCTGCGAGGGTGAGACACACACACACACACACACACACACATTTACATCATAGTGTCTGACATCAAACAGCTACACTGTGTGTGTGTGTGTGCGCTTCCATGGTGAAACTCTGGTGAACGTTTTGGACTTTAAGAAGGACATGGGTCTGTGGCATGGTGTCCTCACTGTGAGTGTATTTTTAATAATAATATAATATTAAAGAGCACATTTATTAATATTAATGAACCTTACAGTATCACACACACACACAGAGCCGTCAGGAGCAGCTACAGTGTGTGTATGGGCCATGTGATTAGGAATACGTTTCTGGTGTGTGTGTGTGTGTGTGACAGAGTGTGATGAACCGGATTCACACCATCAGTGTTCCTTATGCAGTAATGAAGGCGTGTCCTGTGTCCTGGGTTCAGCGTGTTTACATACACAAAGGTACTCATACACACACACACACACATACACACACACACACACACACACACACACACAGTACACTCGGGTTTAGACGTATGCGTGTATGTGTGTGTGCAGCGCGTGTTGCCTTAGTCAAGTGTCGTGACTTGCACTGGGCCATGATGGCACACAAGGAGCAGAGAGACATCAGTCTGTCCTCGCTACGCATGCTGATTGTCGCTGACGGAGCCAATCCCTGTAAGACCACCCCCCCCACACCCACATATATATATATATATATATATATATATATATATATATATATATATATATATATATATATATATATATATATATACACACACACACAAACACACTCATAATACTCTCTCCATACTCTCTCTCTCTCTCTCTCTCTCTCTCTCTCTCTCAGGGTCTGTGTCATCATGTGATGCATTCCTGAACGTGTTTCAGACTCATGGGTTAAAGCCGGAGGTAATTTGTCCATGTGCTACGTCCCCTGAGGCAATGACCGTGGCCATACGCAGGTGTGTAGTGAGAAAACACGCCCCCCCCCCCACTGATCTGAGAGAGAAAGAGAGAGGGAATCTTTGCTAATGGGAGGTAGTGTTCTAGTCATGTGACTTCCTGACATCATTACAGCTGTCCCTGTGTAAGATGTGACCAAAAGCTGCCTGAGAGGGCGGGGAATTACTCTCTCCTTCTGATCAATCACAGTAATGCTAGCCAGTCAGAGAGTCTGTGATGTCATAAGTAAGAAACCTGCATCCTGATTGGTTTCCTGAGATTCAAACCTGTGAACTCCTGTGTGTATTCAGAGCCGGAGTCCCCGGTGCGGCGCTTCCCGCCCGGGCCGTGCTTTCCATGACGGGTCTGAGTCACGGAGTCATCAGAGTCAACACCGAAGACAAGAACTCCGCCCTCACCGTGCAGGACGTGGGTCACGTGATGCCTGGAGGTAAGCGAAAACTGCACATGACCACCACACAAAGACCTATGGGGGCACAAACATTTGCACACTGCTGTGTTTCAGCCTTGATGTGTATCGTGAAGCCAGATGGGTCGCCCATGCTCTGTAAGACAGACGAAATCGGAGAGATTGTGGTGAATTCTCGCGCTGGAGGAACACAGTACTACGGCCTGACCGGGGTCACCAAGAACACATTTGAGGTCTGGTTACACACACACACACACACACACACACACACACACACACACCACACACATATATATATATAATTATAAAAAAAAATGTTCTTGAAACCTGCAGGTGATTCCTGTGAACGCGAGCGGAGCTCCTATCGGGGAAATCCCCTTCGTACGCTCCGGACTGCTCGGATTCGTTGGACCGGTAAAAAAATTCATTCACGCCAGGGGAGCGGAGTTACCTCACTTTATAACCTCACTTATTATCTCACTCAGTTCAAGTTAAAGATCACAATTGTTAATGATGATTAATAATAATCAGTAATTTAATCACAGGTGTGACTTTACGGTTCTTGGTGGTTGATGTGGTTTAAGCTGTTTGTTTTCCCCTCCTGTGTTTCAGGGAAGTCTGATATTCGTAGTTGGGAAGATCGAAGGGCTGCTGACGGTCAGTGGGCGTCGACACAACGCTGATGACCTCGTGGCTACAGCACTCGCTGTCGAGCCAGTCAAGACGGTGTACAGGGGCAGGTACTGTGTTTATACTGACACCCAGTGGTCAACAGAGTGAATTTCAGAAGTTAAAGTTTAAAGCCCCACCCACAAAATTACAAACAATATTTAGAACATGTCTGACATAAAAACGCATGTTTCGGGGTTTGTGTCTCATCAGCGAGAAAATATAAAATAAAACTGTGTGTGTGTTGCAGGATTGCAGTGTTCTCAGTGACGGTGTTCTACGACGAGCGCGTTGTAATCGTAGCGGAACAGCGTCCTGATGCCAGTGAAGAGGACAGTTTTCAGTGGATGAGCAGAGTACTGCAGGTTAAGCCCCGCCCATCTTTAACTCTGCCCCATTGTTAACTTTAATCCTGCCTCCATATGTACCTCAATCTCTCCCTTAAGCACATTAACCCCACCTTCCAGTTTATTTAAACACCGATTCCTCTACAGCAGGGGTGTCCAATCACGGTCTTGGAGGGTCGGAGTATCCTGCAGAGTGTAGCTTCAACTTGCCTCAACACACTTACCTGTAAGTTTACCTAGTAAGATCTTGATTAGTTGGCTCAGGTGTGTTTGATGAGGATTGGAGCTAAACTCTGCAGGACACCCCGACCCTCCAGGACAGGTGGCTGCAGTAGATTTTAGAATTCTGCTACAACATTTCTCTCTAATGTGTCTTAAACATCATTTAGACTCGAACAAACAGGACAGAACGTCCTCCACATTCTCCTCAACCTTTACTTTAATCCGGGAATTTTAATTTCTGCGCTCCAGGCAATCGACAGCATCCATCAGGTGGGTCTGTACTGTCTGGCACTGGTTCCTGCCAACACACTGCCCAAAACCCCGCTGGGTGGAGTTCACATCTCAGACATCAAACAGCTCTTCCTGGAGGGTTCACTCCACCCCTGCAACATCCTCATGTGTCCTCATACCTGTGTGAGCAACATGCCCAAACCTCGCCAGAAACAGCCAGGTTGGTGCAGCTCGCTGTGTGTGTGTGTAGTGTGGTGTGTGTAGTGTGTGTGTGTATTTTGTGTGTGTGTATTGTGTAGTGGGTGTGTGTGTGTGTGTGTGTGAGTGTGTGGTGTGTGTGTGTGTGTGTGGTGTGTAGTGGTGTGTGTGTGTAGTGTGGTGTGTGTAGTGTGTGTGTGTGGGTGTGTGTGGTAGTGGGTGTGTGTAGTGGGTGTGTGTAGGGGTGTGTAGTGGTGTGTGTGGTGGTGTGTGTGTGTGTAGTGTGTGTGTGTATTTTGGGTGTGTGTAGTGTGTAGTGGGATATAGATGTTTTTGTGTATATCCTGTGTGTAGTGGATGCAGATGTTTTGTGTATATTTTCTGTGTGTGTGTGTGTGTAGATGTTTTTTGTGTATATGCTCTGTGTGTGTAAATGTATTTTGTGTATATTCTGTGTGGTGTGTGTAGTGGATGTCCCTGTTTTTTGTGTATATTCTGTGTGCGTGGATGTTTTTGTGTATATTTCCTGTGTCTGTAGATGTACTTTGTGTTTATTCTGTGTGTTTGTGTGTAGTGGGTGTAGGTCCTGCCTCCATCCTGGTTGGGAATCTGGTTGCTGGAAAGAGGATCGCTCAGGCAGCAGGACGAGATCTGGGAATGATCGAGGATCAGGATCTGGTCCGAAAGGTACGAGGAGGTGTGTTTTAATGCAGATTAAGTTTGTGTTAAAGAGCAGACGTAAAGTGTGTGTGTGTGTGTTTTAATGCTTTCCTATGGATGAAGCTGTGCATGTGGCCCACTATGATGGTAAGAAACTTATACTGTATTCACACTCTTTTAGAGTATGTGTGTGATCAGGTGTGTGCGTGCGTGTGTGAGATCAGGTGTGTGCGTGGGTGTGTGAGATCAGGTGCGTGTGTGTGTGGGTGTGTGTGTCTGTTCACCATTTCATCACTGTGTCTGTCACTTTTATAGTCACTCTTGTGACTTTTATATTCACCCTTATAACATTTATAGTCACTGTTATTAGATTAGATTAGATTAGATTAGATCGAACTTTATTGTCATTGTGTAAGGTACGTGTGCAGAGCCAATGAAATGCAGTTATAGCATCTAACCAGAAGTGCCTAAGTGGCTTATTTACAGTAAATATCAGTGTAATAAATAGGGTGTGGGGTTGATAGTTACAGAGGTGGGGGTAAATAATGTACAGAGGTATATGGATAGAGTATAGAGGTGTAACAGTAGATAGTTATGGATGGTGCAGAGATGCAGAGATGTATAATGATAAAGTGGTGTACTGTACAGAAGTGGCAGTGCGGGTCAGTGCGGTAGGGGGGTGGGGGTAGTAATTAATACTGTATATCAGCTGTTCAGTGCAGAAACAGCCACAGGAAAGAAGCTGTTTTTCAGTCTGTTTGTGCGGCTCTGAGGCATCGGTGTAGGTAGCGTCTGCCTGATGGGAGAGAAGAGTGAACAGGCCGTGGTTGGGGTGAGAGGGATCTTTGATTCTGCCTCTCGCCCCTTTGCAGACAGCGGTTTTTTTTGTGTATATTGTCCAGGGTTGGTAGCTGAGTGCCGATGATTCGTCGGGCGGTTTTTTTCACCCTCTGAAGGGCTGTGCGGGTCTGAAGCAGTTGCAGCTGCTGTACCATACTGAGATGCAGTTTGTGAGGATGCTCTCGATGGTACTGCAGTAAAAGTTCTCCAGTATCCTGTTGCTGAGATGGGACTTTTTTAAGTCTCCTCAGAAAATATAGGCGCTGTTGTGCCTTTTTGACCAGGAAAGAAGAGTGAGATGAGAGACCAGGTGAGATCCTCAGAGAGATGTGGATTCCTAGGAACTTGAAGCTAGGTACCCACTCAACAGCCGCGCCGATGATGTGTATTGGAGGATGAGTGTGATTGCCAGCTCGTCTGAAATCCACAATGACCTCCTTTGTCTTCTTAGTGTTGAGTTCCAGGTTATTGTCCTCACACCATGCTGCCAGGTGCTGGATCTCCTCCCTGTAGGCCGTCTCATCGTTACCTCTGATCAGGCCTACCACAATGGTGTCATCTGCGAACTTGCGACAATGCTGTTTGACGCATAGACAGGCAGGCAGTCATAGGTGAAAAGGGAGTATAGGAGAGGGGACAAAACACAACCCTGGGGAACCCCGGTGCTGATGGTGAGATTGGAGGAGGTGATGTTATTCAGTTGAACAGACTGTGATCTGTTCGTAAGGAAGTCCAGGGTCCAATTGCAAAGATGTGCTGATGCCGAGCTGTTTCAGCTTCAAGGTTAGCTCAGAAGGGCTAACAGTATTAAAAGCTGAACTAAAATCGACAAACAGCATCCTAGCATAAGTGTCGGGGTTGTCCAAGTGAGTCAGGGCAGAATGTAGTACTGTGGAAATGATTTATGATATTATGTCAATCGTATGACTTATTTATTCTTAGTTACTCTTATATCACTTTAATGACTCTTATAGTCAATTTTATGTGACTCTTATGACTTTTATGGTCACTATTATAGTCACCTTTATGACATTTTTATAACTCTTATAGTAACCCTAATGTCACGTTTATGCCTGTTATAGTCATTCTTATGTAACTCTTATGACATTTATTATCACTGTTATGTCACTCCTTTTACTCGTAGTCACCCACATAAAACTGTTATTACTCTTATAGTCACCTTTGTGTGTATGTGTCAGAGCAAGTGTGCTTCAGAGCGAGTGTGTGTGTCAGAGAAAGTGAGTGTGTGTTTGTTATAGTGTGTTATAGTGTGTGTGTGTGTTCATGTTTCAGCATCAGTATCTGACTGAAGCTCTGCAGTGGAGAGCACAGACTGACCCAGACCACGTACTGTATGTACTGCTGAACGCCAAGGTACGAACACATACACACACACTGCATATTCATATATCATTTTTCACTTTTCACGTGTTTTCATATATGTATTATGTGTTTTGCACAGCCTGGTTCAAAAAGGGGAGGATCCGCTGCTGCTCTAATTAAGTGGTTTTACCAGTAACACACACTGTAATGTGTTTTTCCTAATTAAGTGGCCAGTAAGTGAAAGTGTGTGTGTGTGTTTTCAGGGCGTGGCAGTTTGCACAGCTACATGTTTACAACTTCACAAAAGAGCTGAGAAGATCGCTGCTGCTCTGATGGAGAGAAGTGGAATCAGCATCGGTGAAAACGTTGTGCTGTTATACCCACCAGGTGAACACACACACACACACACACACACACACACACACACACACACACACACACACACACACACACACACACACACACACACACCCCTACTGTATGTTTTTTTTTAAACTGGTAATATCATCACTCTCTCAGAAAAGGATTTACACAGCAGTGTACTATATTAGTGTGTGTGTGTGTGTGTGTGCAGGTATTGATCTGATTGCAGCGTTTTATGGCTGTCTCTATGCCGGTTGTATTCCCGTCACTGTGAGGCCGCCACACCCGCAGAACCTCTCGGCTACACTGCCTACAGTCCGCATGATCATCGACGTAAGTATGATCACACACTCTAAGCTGAGAGACGAGGTTCTCTGTGCTCAGACCATGAGGCAATCGTCCCTCTAAAGAACTGTTTTTCTACAGATCCCTTCTATTTCTGATTCAGAGAGTGTGTGTGTGTGTGTGTGTGTGTGTGTGTGTGTGTGTGTGTGTGTGTGTGTGTGTGTGTGTGTGTGTGTGTGTGTGTGTATAAAAACACTGACGGGTTGCTCAGTAAGTAAATCGTTTTCCACATTAGCTTTAGTCCATCTGATCAGCGCTTTGGAGGCGTTGGAGCACTAACAGCCCCCCCCCCCCCCCCCCCCCCCCCCCCCCCCCCCCCCCCCCCACCCCCCCCCCCAATCATCATACAGTGTCAGATGCAATGGTACAGTCTGTTGTAGGGGTGTTTTTATGAATAATGAGTGTGTGTTCTGTCTCTAACAGGTCAGTAAAGCTGCCTGCATCCTCACCACTCAGATTCTTACCAAGATCCTCAGATCCAAAGAAGCTGCTGCATCAGTCAACATCAAAACCTGGCCAATCATCATAGACACGGGTATGAACACCAACACCTCCATCCAACACTCTACTCCAACACCCCCAACCCATCGGTCTAACACACCCTTTTAACACCTCCCTCCAACACCCCCAACACACCCATTTAACACATCTGTCCAAAAACACCTGCTTAACACCCCTGTCCAAAACCACCCAAAACTACATTTAACACGGTGATTGGTTGTACTCTGTAGATCTGAGTGTCTGATTGGTTGTACTCTGTAGATCTGAGTGTCTCTGTAGATTGATTGGTTGTACTCTGTAGATCTGAGTGTCTGATTGGTTGTACTCTGTAGATCTGAGTGTGAGGTCTGATTGGTTGTACTCTGTAGATCTGAGTGTCTGATTGGTTGTACTCTGTAGATCTGAGTGTCTGATTGGTTGTACTCTGTAGATCTGAGTGTCTGATTGGTTGTACTCTGTAGATCTGAGTATCTGAGTGTCTGATTGGTTGTACTCTGTAGATCTGAGTGTCTGAGTGTCTGAGTGGATTGGTTGTACTCTGTAGATCTGAGTGTCTGATTGGTTGTACTCTGTAGATCTGAGTGTCTGATTGGTTGTACTCTGTAGATCTGAGTGTCTGATTGGTTGTACTCTGTAGATCTGATCTGAGTTGTTTGTAGATCTATCCGTCCAAACATACCCGTTTAACAGACCAGACGTTTAACAAATCTGTCTAACACACTTAACCAACCACAGACCAGTCCAACACTTCCAATTGTAGAATTGTTTGTGGTTAATTCTGATGCTTTACTTTTGTTCCTCAGATGACCTTCCTCGTAAACGTCCTCCAAACATTTACAAACCTCCATCTGCTGACACGATCGCTTACCTGGACTTCAGCGTGTCCACCACAGGCATGCTCACAGGAGTGAAGGTAAAAAGGCCATTATTGTAGAGTCTGATACACTTTATCAGTGGGTGTCTGATTGTTGTACTCTGTAGATCCGAGTGACTGACTGGTTGGCATTCTGTAGATCTGAGTGTCTGATTGGTTGTACTCTGTAGATCCGAGTGTCTGATTGGTTGTACTCTGTAGATCTGAGTGTCTGATTGGTTGTACTCTGTAGATCTGAGTGTCTGATTGGTGTGTACCTTGTAGATCTGAGTGTCTGATTGGTTGTACTCTGTAGATCTGAGTGTCTGATTGGTGTACCTTGTAGATCTGAGTGTCTGATTGGTTGTACTCTGTAGATCTGAGTGTCTGATTGGTTGTTTGTTTGATCAGATGTCTCACTTGGCAGTCAGTGCTCTGTGTCGCTCCATTAAGCTGCAGTGTGAGCTATACTCCTCTCGCCAACTCGCCATCTGCCTCGACCCGTACTGCGGACTCGGCTTTGTTCTCTGGTGTCTTGCCAGGTAACACACACACACACACACACACACACACACACACACACACACACACACACACACACAGACCATGTTTTTGAGTTCTAATCAAGTTTATAAAACCACAGGCTCTTATCCTGCTGTACACACCCACACTCTCCACATGGTACTTAACTCTTATTAACTATTAAATTAGCTCCCTCTACTGGTCATTACAGTCCATCACATTAAAAACCCTGCGACATCATTGACCAATTAATCAGTACTTTATTCAGTACTTTAATTATTTCATTTCTAGCTTAAAGTTAATTAATTACTAATGATTATAAAGTGTCTTATTGATAGTTTATGCAGTTTATGATGATTATAATCAAACTGTAGATTTCAGCTGAGTAAGTGTGTGTGTGTGTGTGTGTGTGTGTGTGTGTGTGTGTGTGTGTGTGTGTGTGTGTGTGTGTGTGTGTGTGTATAGTGTGTACTCAGGTCATCAGTCCATTCTGATTCCTCCTCTGGAGTTGGAGAGTTGTTTGGCTCTGTGGTTAAGCATGCTGAGTCAGTACCGCATCAGAGACACCTTCTGCTCTTACTCTGTCATGGAGCTGTGTACCAAAGGACTCGGGGGACAAACCGACATGCTTAAGGTACACACACACACACACACACACACACACACACACACACACACACACAAACACACCTTCTGCTCTTACTCTGTCATGGAGCTGTGTACCAAAGGACTCGGGGGACAAACCGACATGCTAAAGGTACACACACACACACACACACACACACACACACACACACAAACACACCTTCTGCTTTTACTCTGTCATGGAGCTGTGTACCAAAGGACTTTGGAGACAAACCAACATGTTAAAACCCTAACCCAGTGATACACACACACTGACACATATACATTACACACACACATACACATATAATAACATGTACACTAACACACACAAACACACTAACTGTGTGTGTGTGTGTGCGAAGGCTCGGGGAGTGAACCTGTCGTGTGTGAGAAGTTGCGTGGTGGTAGCTGAGGAACGTCCTCGTCTGGCTCTCACTCAGTCCTTCTCTAAACTCTTTAAAGATCTGGGTTTGTCCCCGCGCGCCGTCAGCACCTCCTTCGGCTCCAGAGTGAATCTGGCCATCTGTCTGCAGGTACAGCAGCCTACAGCACACCTGGAGCCTCACCTGACCACCTGCTGTCAGTCCTCACACACTTCAAATACAGTACATTCCAGCTGGTAAAAGAAGCCGTGTGTGTGTGTGTGTCTGTCTGACTCAGGGTACAACTGGACCAGACCCCTCTACTGTGTATGTTGACATGAAGTCCCTTCGACATGACCGGTACAACCACACACACACTCGCCCACTCAAAACCGACCCATCAACTAAAGAATTAACAGACTAATGAGAGTGTTATGGGCTGATCAGACAAAAACAGTAAAGAAGCCTAAAACACACATTTATCCAGGGGGAAAATGTCTTCCAGATGATCAGTCCGGTCCTCGAACACACACACACACACACACACACACACACACACACACACACACACACACACAGTGTTAAAACCTGCCCATACTATACGTGTTTGTATATTTTTGTACAAACACGTAAATTTATTTTTTATATATTTTTATGATCTGTACTTTCTTCAGCGTTAAACGGTTTCTGTGACCTGGGCAAAAAATGTAACTCAGTGTCGCCCCCTCTGGTGTGTATTTATTACAGCCGGGAATTATTTTTACTAATGAAACTTTTTCAGCTTTTGAAGTGTGTGTAATAACATTTCATATTTCAGGGTGAGGTTGGTCGAGAGAGGAGCGCCTCAGTCTCTTCCTCTGATGGAGTCTGGAACAGTAAGTTAGACTCCTCCCACTTTTAATCATGTTATTGTAAATCAGTAGTGTCTCACATACACACACACTTTCTGATTGTTTAGATTCTTCCTGGTGTGAGAGTGGTGATCGTCAATCCCGAGACCAGGGGACCGCTGGGAGACTCTCATCTGGGAGAGGTGTGTGTGTCACAACCTCCTCTTTTACATTAGCACAACAACACAACAGGGGTTATGAATATTCACGAGTATGCAAACTGAGAAGCGTTAGTTATTCGCCAACTTTTCCCCAAAAGATTCTTTGTTATTTATAAATGTTTTGCTATAAAAAGTGTGTGTGTGTGTAAGAGCGAGAGAGAGAGAGAGAGAGAGAGAGACAGAGAGAGAGAGAGAGAGAGAGAATACATAAACAAATATCTCTTTGTAGCGCATTAGCTAGCTAGGTTGCTCCACCTCTTCCCTGAATCCGTTTAATACAGTCTGGCTGAGATTTTGTAAATGTTCTTTACCATGACCTTTGACCCCGATATCAGATCTGGGTCTACAGCCCTCACACAGCGTCAGGTTACTACACCATCTACGGCGAGGAGAGTCTGCAGGCCGATCACTTCAACACCAAGCTGAGCTTCGGAGACCCGCAGACGCTGTGGGCTCGGACCGGATACCTGGGCTTCGTCAAGAGGACCGAACTCACTGACTCCAGCGGGGGTGAGACATGTTCTAGTCCTGGCGTCGGGTTACGTTATTCTACACACACACACACACACACACACACACACACACACACACACACACACACACAACTAAAACTATTCCACCAGCATATAACACCATCAAATAATGTTATCTAATAGAGTATCAGTGTGTGACAGTGTGTGTGTGTGTGTGTGTGCGTCTGTGTTAGAGAGACATGACGCTCTGTTCATCGTGGGTTCTTTGGATGAAACCCTGGAGCTGAGAGGTTTACGTTATCACCCCATCGACATCGAGACCAGCGTACAGAGAGCTCACCGCAGCATCGGAGAGAGGTACAGGGGGCGTGGCCTCAAACCTATAGACACGCCCACATTTTAATCAGAGGGCCGGCATGTTGATCTGACAGCCAGTCAGAATTCAGCATTCAGCCAGTAGGAGGCGTCTGTGTGTGTTTGTGTGTGTGTGTGTGTGTGTGTGTGTGTGTGTGTGTGTGTGTGTGTGTTAACAGTACCCTTCCTTCCCCCCTCAGCGCTGTATTCACCTGGACTAACCTGCTGGTGGTGGTGTCGGAGCTGTGCGGCTCGGAGCAGGATGCTCTGGATCTGGTGCCCATGATCACCAATGTGGTTCTGGAGGAACATCACCTGATTGTAGGAGTGGTGGTAATCGTGGACCCCGGCGTCGTCCCCATCAACTCTCGCGGAGAGAAGCAGCGGATGCACCTGAGAGACTCCTTCCTGGCTGATCAGTTAGACCCCATCTATGTGGCCTACAACATGTGAGCAGATCTGTACAGGTGCTCAGTGTAGGACTGAGAGTGACACACATTTCAGTAATCAGGTTCACACACACACACTCTCCAGCCCGACTCCTGGTTCTGCCTGCGTTCCTCTCCCTCAGCACTCAGCTGCAGTACTTCCTGAAGATGGAGAACCTCCTCCACGCGCATGTTGAAGTTTACTAATAAATATTCATACAGGAACTCAATGTTCTATCAACGTTTCTGTACAAACGCTCAGTTAAACACAACTTTATTATTTCAAACAGTCTGATAATCATAACAGATTTACATCTTACACACACGCACACACATTCCACTCTGTCTGTCTGTGTGTGTGTGTGTGTGTGTGTGTGTGTGTGTGTGTGTGTGGTGTATTTTATTTATTTGTTCTAAGTGAAATTTAAAGCATTATTTTAATTTATTTTTATTTTACTTATTTTGTCAGTTTTTGTAACATTAAATAAACGTTTAAATACATGAATATATCACCAATCCTGCCCTGACATTAACACACACACACTCACACACACACACACACTCACACACACACACACACACACACACACACACACACACACACACACACACACACACACACACACACACACACACTCACACTCACTGCTCTCTTCAAGGTGCTTCTGTATCAGGTGGTGTTTGTATTATTTTTACCCTGCAGAAATAAAGATGTACATAAAGATTTTACACACACTGAGAATTGTGTTTGTGATTTTGTGTACCTTAAGGAGAGCTGTGTGTGTGTGTGTGTGTGTGTGTGTGTGTGTGTGTGTGTGTGTGTGTGTATAATATCTAGGTGTTTACTCATAATTTAAGTGAAAGTTGAGAAACAGGGTTGCCAGGTCACCCTAGTAAATCCCAGTAATAACACTATTATGATGAGCTCATTTTATTAGTGGTCATAACACATCAGTGTGAATGTGTTTCCATGCTATTATGGGATGTTAGTTTCCTTTTTAAATAAAATTATTTCATTCCCTAAGTTTAGGGATGTTATCTGGCAACCCTGCTGGTGCGGAGTTTGTGGCTTTTTATGTGAAACTGAAACGGATGTGTTGCATTTTGTCTTACACACACACACTACAGTGTGTGTAGGATTGTTAGTGATCTACAAACGTCTCAGATTCCATCCTAACACATCATGTGATCACACTGTTAATAATAATTTAATAATAATGATGATGATGATGATGTGTGTCCATTTTTATTGCTGTGTGTGTGAATGTGGACGTTATGACTATTTAAAAATAAAGACATTTATTTTGCAGCTGGGTGTGTTTGACCGAAGTGAACTAAACATCTGGAATTTAAATTTTAATAATGTAAAGTTTGGTAAGTTTATGTAAAGGATCAGTTTAGCCTGTGAGAGTTTTTTATTTCTGTCTCTGGTCCTGTTCTTGTCATTAAGAAAGGATTCAGAGAGACAGATGGATAGACAGACAGATGAACACTGATGAGTCTGTGGTGAGGTGACATTTATACCAGGGGGCGGGGCCTAACAGGAACAAGACTCGTGACAAGAAGTCCGTGATGTCATCACTTTTTTTTAACCTCAAGTGATTTGTAATAATTCATGTTAACTAATTATTGCTGTATATCACCTGTTTATACATTTATAAATGTATTAAAGGTTATGTAGTGGCTTTTTGTGTGTGTGTGTGGGTGTGTGTGTGTGTGTGTGTGTAAGTAATCCAGCCTCTGTTAATGAGAGTGAAATATACAGTGCATGAACACAAATCCAACATCACTGCTTCTTTAATTACGTTTACTGGATTTATCAGATGTTTTTATCCAGACCGACTTACAATCATCTCTTTTATCTTCTTCTCCTTTCAGCTGTTCCCTTTTAGGTGTCTCCACAGCGACTCATCTGTCTCCACCTCACCCTATTCTCTACATGCTCTTCACTCACACACACTAACTTCATGTCCTCGTTTATTGCATCCATAAACCTCCTCTCTGCTCTTCCTCTTTACCTTCCGCCTGGGAGCTTCATTTCTAACATCCTCCTACCGATATATTCACTATCCCTCCTCTGGACATGTCCAAACCACTTCACTCTGACTTTCTTCTCAGAACGTCTAACATGAGCCGTCCCACTGATGAACTTGTCCTAATCCTGTCCAACCTCGTCACTTCCAAAGAAAACATCTCAACATCATCAGCTCTGCTACTTCCAGCTCTGCCACCTGTCTCTCTCTCAGCGAAACTGTCTATAAACCATACATCATAGCTGTCTCACCACTGTCTCTAAACCACCACACATCGTAGCTGGTCTCACAACTGTCTCTAAACCATACATCATAGCTGTCTCACCACTGTCTCTAAACCATACATCATAGCTGTCTCACCACTGTCTCTAAACAATACATCATAGCTGGTCTCACCACTGTCTCTAAAGAATACATAATAGCTGGTCTCACCACTGTCTCTAAATTATACATCATAGCTGTCTCCTACTGTCTTTAAACCATACATCATAGCTGTCTCACCACTGTCTCTAATCCATACATCAAAGCTGGTCTCACCACTGTCTCTAAACCATACATCATAGCTGTCTCACCACTGTCTCTAATCCATACATCATCTCACTGGTCTCACATACGCTGTCTTGTAACTTGTCTCTAAACCATACATCATAGCTGACCACTGTTTCTAACCATACCATCATGCTGTCTCACCACTGTCTTCTAAACCATACATCATAGCTGTCTCACCACTGTTTCTAAACCATACACATAGTGGTCTCACACTGTCTAAACCATACATCATAGCTGTCTCACCACTGTCTCTAAACCATACATCATAGCTGGTCTCACCACTGTCTCTAAACCATACATCATAGCTGGTCTCACACTGTCAATACATAATAGCTGGTCTCACCACTGTCTCTAAACCATTATACATCATAGCTGTCGCACCACTCTCAGTAAACCATGCATCATAGCTGTCTCAGCACTGTCTCTGAACCATACATCATAGCTGTCTCACCACTGTCTCTAAAGCAAACATCATAGCTGTCTCACCACTGGTCTCACCACTGTCTCCAAACCATACATCATAGCTGTCTCACCACTGTCTCTAAACCAACCTGTCTCTAAACCCATACATCATAGCTGTCTCACCACTGTCTCTAACCATCTCTAAACCATACATCATAGCTGTCTCACCACTGTCTCTAAACCATACATCATAGCTGTCTCACCACTGTCTCTAAACCATACATCATAGCTGGTCTCACCACTGTCTCTAAACCATACATCGTAGCTGGTCTCACCATTCTCTAAAACATGTCTCTAAACCATACATCATAGCTGTCTCACCACTGTCTCTAAACCATACATCATAGCTGTCTCACCACTGTCTCTAAACCATCCATACATCAACGCTGGTCTCACCATTGTCTCTAACCCATACATCATAGCTTTCTCACCACTGCCTTTAAACCATACATCATAGCTGTCTCACCACTGTCTCTAATCCATACATCATAGCTGGTCTCACCACTGTCTCTAAATTATACATCATAGCTGTCTCACCACTCTCAGTAAACCATACATCATAGCTGTCTCAGCACTGTCTCTGAACCATACATCATAGCTGTCTCACCACTGTCTCTAAAGCAAAACATCATAGCTGTCTCACCATTGTCTCTAAAACCATACATCATAGCTGTCTCCCACTGTCTTTAAACCATACATCATAGCTGTCTCACCACTGTCTCTAATCCATAAATCAACGCTGGTCTCACCATTGTCTCTAACCCATACATCATAGCTTTCTCACCAC
The DNA here is from genome assembly GCA_005784505.1 of Bagarius yarrelli. Classification (NCBI taxonomy): domain Eukaryota; kingdom Metazoa; phylum Chordata; class Actinopteri; order Siluriformes; family Sisoridae; genus Bagarius; species Bagarius yarrelli. The sequence goes on from VCAZ01000275.1 coordinate 201,519, forward strand.
TGCCTTTAAACCATACATCATAGCTGTCTCACCACTGTCTCTAAGCCATACATCATAGCTGTCTCACCACTGTCTCTAAACCATACATCATAGCTGTCTCACCACTGTCTCTAAACAATACATCATAGCTGGTCTCACCACTGTCTCTAAAGAATACATAATAGCTGGTTGGTCTCACCAATGTCTCTAAATTATTAGATGCTATAACTGCATTTCATTGGCTCTGTACATGTACCTTGCACAATGACAATAATGTTGAATCTAATCTAATCTAATCTAATCTAATTATATATCATAGCTGTCTCACCACTCTCAGTACACCATACTTCATAGCTGTCTCAGCACTGTCTCTGAACCATACATCATAGCTGTCTCACCACTGTCTCTAAAGCAAACGTCATAGCTGTCTCACCACTGTCTCCAAACCATACATCATAGCTGTCTCACCACTGTCTCTAAACCATACATCATAGCTGGTCCCATCACTGGTCATAACCATCATAGCTGGTCTCACTACTCTCTCTAAACCATACATCATAGCTGTCTCACCACTGTCTCTAAACCATACATCATAGCTGTCTCACCACTGTCTCTAAACCATACATCATAGCTGTCTCACCACTGTCTCTAATCCGTACATCAACGCTGGTCTCGCCGCTGTCTTTAAACCATACATCATAGCTGTCTCACCACCGCTGTCTTTTAAACCATACATCATAGCTGGTCTCTCACCACTGTCTCTAAACTATACCTCATAGCTGTCTCCCCACTGTCTCTAAACTATACATCATAGCTGTTCTCACAACTGTCTCTAAAACCATACATCATAGCTGTCTCACCACTCTCAGTAAACCATACATCATAGCTGTCTCACCACTGTCTCTAAACCATACATTATAGCTGGTCTCACCGCTGTCTCTAAACCATACATCATAGCTGTCTCACCACTGTCTTTAAACCATACATCATAGCTGGTCTCACCGCTGTCTCTAAAACCGAAAACCATACATCATAGCTGTCTCACCACTGTCTCTAATCCATACATCAATGCTGGTCTCACCATTGTCTCTAAACCATACATCATAGCTGTCTCACCACTGTCTCTAAACCATACATCATAGCTGTCTCACCACTGTCTCTAAACCATACTAAGCTGGTCTCACCATACATCATAGCTGTCTCAACCACTGTCTCACCACTGTCTCAACCACATATCGCTGTTAAACATACCTTCATACATCATAGCTGTCTCACCACTCTCAGTAAACCATACATTATAGCTGTCTCACCACTGTCTCTAAACCATACATCATAGCTGTCTCACCACTGTCTCTAAACCATACATCATCGCTGGTCTCACCGCTGTCTCTAAACCATACATCGTAGCTGTCTCACCACTGTCTCTAAACCATACATCATAGCTGGTCTCACCACTGTCTCTAAAGTATACATTATAGCTGGTCTCACCACTGTCTATAAATTATACATCATAGCTTTCTCACCATTCTCAGTAAACCATACATCATAGCTGTCTCAGTACTGTCTCTAAACCATACATCATAGCTAGTCTCACCGCTGTCTTTAAACCATACATCATAGCTGTCTCACCACTGTCTCTAAACCATACATCATAGCTGGTCTCACCGCTGTCTTTAAACCATACATCGTAGCTGTCTCACCACTGTCTCTAAACTATACATCATCACATCATAGCTGGTCTCACCACTGTCTCTAAACCATTATACATCTCATAGCTGTCTCACCACTGTCTCTAAACCATACACCATAGCTGTCTCACCACTGTCTCTAAACCATACATCATCGCTGGTCTCACCACTGTCTCTAAACCATACATCATAGCTGTCTCACCACTGTCTCTAATCCATACATCATCGCTGGCCTCACCGCTGTCTCTAAACCATACATCATAGCTGTCTCACCACTCTCAGTAAACCATACATCATAGCTGTCTCAGCACTGTCTCTAAACCATACATCATAGCTAGTCTCACCACTGTCTCTAAACCATACATCATAGCTGTCTCACCACTGTCTCTAAACCATACATCATAGCTGTCTCACCACTGTCTCTAAACCATACATCATAGCTGTCTCACCACTGACTCTAAACCATACACCATAGCTGTCTCTCACCACTGTCTCTAAACCATACATACATCATCGCTGGTCTCACCACTGTCTCTAAACCATACATCATAGCTGTCTCACCACTGTCTCTAATCCATACATCATCGCTGGCCTCACCGCTGTCTCTAAACCATACATCATAGCTGTCTCACCACTCTCAGTAAACCATACATCATAGCTGTCTCAGCACTGTCTCTAAACCATACATCATAGCTGTCTCACCACTGTCTCTAAACCATAAAACCATACATCATAGCTGTCTCACCACTGTCTCAAACCATACATCATAGCTGTCTCACCACTGTCTCTAAACCATACATCATAGCTGTCTCACCACTGTCTCTAAACTATACATCGTAGCTGGTCTCACCATTGTCTCTAAACTATACATCATAGCATCGTAGCTGTCTCACCACTGTCTCTAAACCATACATCATAGCCGTCTCACCACTGTCTCTAATCCGTACATCAACGCTGGTCTCACCGCTGTCTTTAAACCATACATCATAGCTGTCTCACCGCTGTCTTTAAACCATACATCATAGCTGGTCTCACCGCTGTCTCTAAACTATACATAATAGCTGTCTCACCGCTGTCTCTAATCCATACATCATCTGTTCTCACCAACCACCGCTGGTCTCCCCTAATCATGCTGGTCTCACCACTGTCTCTAATCCATACATCATAGCTGGTCTCACCACTGTCTCTAAACCATACATCATAGCTGTCTCACCACTGTCTCTAAACCATACATCATAGCTAGTCTCACCACTGTCTCTAATCCACACATCATCGCTGGTCTCACCGCTGTCTTTAAACCATACATCGTAGCTGTCTCACCACTGTCTCTAAACATTTACATTTACATTTACATTTGCATTTACATTTGCAGTATTTGGCAGACGCCCTTATCCAGAGCGACTTACAATATTCCTTGTTATACAACTGAGCAATTGGGGGTTAAGGGCCTTGCTCAGGGGTCCAACAGTGGTGGCTTGCTGGAGCTGGGAATCAAACCCACAACCTTTGGGTTGGTAATCCAACACCTTAACCATGAGCCACCACGTCCCCACCATACATCGTAGCTGTCTCACCACTGTCTCTAAACCATACATCATAGCTGGTCTCACCACTGTCTCTAAACCCATACATCATAGTATACATTATAGCTGGTCTCACCACTGTCTCTAAACCATACACCTAATATACATCATAGCTGTCTCACCACTTTCAGTAAACCATACATCATAGCTGTCTCAGCACTGTCTCTAAAACCCCCCATAGCTCTAAACCATACATCATAGCTGTCTCACCACTGTCTCTAAACCATACACCATAGCTGTCTCACCACTGTCTCTAAACCATACATCATAGCTGTCTCACCACTGTCTCTAATCCATACATCTTCGCTGGCCTCACGGCTGTCTCTAAAACCATACATCATAGCTGTCTCACCACCACTCTCAGTACAACCATACATCATAGCTGTCTCACCACTGTCTCTAATCCATACATTATCGCTGGCCTCACCGCTGTCTCTAAAGCATACATCATAGCTGTCTCACCACTCTCAGTAAACCATACATCATAGCTGTCTCACCACTGTCTCTAAACCATACATCATAGCTGTCTCACCACTGTCTCTAAACCATACATCACAGCTGGTCTCACCACTGTCTCTAAAGTATACATTATAGCTGTCTCACCACTGTCTCTAATCCACACATCATCGCTGGTCTCACCGCTGTCTTTAAACCATACATCGTAGCTGTCTCACCACTGTCTTTAAAACCATACATCGTAGCTGTCTCACCACCACTGTCTCTACTAAACCATACATCATAGCTGGTCTCACCACTGTCTCCAAAGTATACATTATAGCTGGTCTCACCACTGTCTCTAAATTATACATCATAGCTGTCTCACCACTCTCAGTAAACCATACATCATAGCTGTCTCACCACTGTCTCTAAACCATACATCATAGCTGGTCTCACCACTGTCTCTAAACCATACACCATAGCTGTCTCACCACTGTCTCTCTAAACCATACATCATAGCTGTCTCACCACTGTCTCTAATCCATACATCTTCGCTGGCCTCACCGCTGTCTCTAAACCATACATCATAGCTGTCTCACCCACTCTCAGTAAACCATACATCGTAGCTGTCTCACCACGGTCTCCAAACCATACATCATAGCTGTCTCACCACTGTCTCTAAACCATACATCATAGCTGTCTCACCACTGTCTCAACTGTCTCTAAACCATACATCGTAGCTGGTCTCACCATTGTCTCTAAACTATACATCATAGCTGTCTCACCACTGTCTCTAAACCATACATCATAGCCGTCTCACCACTGTCTCTAATCCGTACATCAATCATACGCTGGTCTCACCGCTGTCTTTAAACCATACATCATAGCTGTCTCACCACCGCTGTGTCTTTAAACCATACATCATAGCTGGTCTCACCACTGTCTCTAAACCATATACATCATAGCTAGTCCCACCGCTGTCTCACCACATGTCTCTAAACCACCATACTGCTGTCTCTACCATATATCATAGCTGTCTCACCACTGTCTCTAAACCATACTCAAACCATACCATGTCTCTACATCATAGCTGTCTCACCACTGTCTCACCACTGTCTCCAATAAACCATCCATACATCATCGCTGTCACCACTGGCCTCACCATACATCAAGCGCTGTCTCTAAACCATACATCATAGCTGTCCACCACTCCTAGTCTCAAACATCATAGCTGTCTCACCACTCTCAGTAAACCATACATCATAGTAGCTGTCTCAAACCACATATACATAAGCTGTCTCCAAAACCATACATCATAGCTGTCTCACCACTGTCTCTAAACCATACATCAATAGCTGGTCTCACCACTGTCTCTAAACCATACATCGTAGCTGGTCTCACCATTGTCTCTAAACCAACATATACATCATAGCTGTCTCACCACTGTCTCTAAACCATACATCATAGCCGTCTCACCATCTGTCTCTAATCCGTACATCATACGCTGGTCTCACCACTGTCTCTAAATCCATACATTATAGCTGGGTCTCACCGCTGTCTCTAAACCACCATACATCATAGCTGTCTCACCACTGTCTTTAAAACCATACATCATAGCTACTCCCACCGCTGTCTCTAAACCATATATCATAGCTGTCTCACCATACATCATTAGCTGTCTCTAATCCATACATCATAGCTGTCTCACCACAGTCTCTAAACCATACATCATAGCTGTCTCAAACCATACACCAGTCACCAACACTGTCTCTGTCTCTAAACCATACATCATAGCTGTCTCCACCACTGTCTCTAAACCATACATCATAGCTGTCTCACCACATCATAGTCTCACCATACATGTCTCACCACTAAACCATACATAGCTGTCTCACCACTGTCTCTAAACCATACATCATAGCTGTCTCACCACTGTCTCTAAACCAGTCTCTAAACCATACATCATAGCTGTCTCACCACTGTCTCTAAACCATACATCACCATAAAACAATACACATAGCTGTCTACTGTTCTCACCACTGTCTCTAAACCACAATCTCTAAACCATACATCATAATCGCTGGTCTCACCACTGTCTCTAAACCATACATCATAGCTGTCTCACCACTGTCTCTCTCTAAAAACCATCCATAGCATCATCTCACCACTGCTGTCTCTAAACCATACATCATAGCTGGTCTGTCACCATGCTGTCTCTAAACCATACATCAAGTACCACTAAACATCATAGCTGTCTCACCACTGTCTCACCACTAAACCATACATCATAGCTAGTCCCACCAGCTGTCTCTAAACCATATATCATAGCTGTCTCACCACTGTCTCTAAACCATCCATACATCATAGCTGTCTCACCACATGTCTCTAAACCATACATAAGCATCATAGCTGTCTCACCACTGTCTCTAAAACCATACATCCATAGCTGTTTCACCACTGTCTCTAAACCATACATCATCATAGCAATGGTCTCACCACTGTCTCTAAACCATACAAACCATATATCATAGCTGTCTCACCACTGTCTCATAAACCACTCTAATCCATACATCATCGCTGGCCTCACCGCTGTCTCTCTAAACCATACATCATAGCTGTCTCACCACTGTCTCACCACTTAAACCATACATCATAGCTAGGTCCCACCGCTGTCTCTAAACCATACATATCATAGCTGTCTCACCACTGTCTCTAATCCATACATCATAGCTGTCTCACCACTGTCTCAGTCTCTAAACCATACATCATATAGCTGTCTCACCACTGTCTCTAAACCATACATCCATAGCTGTCTTCACCACTGTCTCTAAAACCATACATCATAGATGTCTGTCATCAATGGTCTCAATCACCACTGTCTCTAAACCATATATCATAGTCTCTAGCTGTCTCACCACCACTGTCTCTAATCCATACATCATAGCTGGTCCTCACCACTGTCTCTAAACCATACATCATAGCTGTCTCACCACTGTCTCAACCTACATACATCAACCGTCTAAAAACCATACATCATAGCTGTCTCACCACTGTCTCTAAACCATAATCATAGTCTCACCACTGTCTCTAAACCATCATATACATCATAGCTGTCTCACCACTGTCTCTAAAACCATACACCATGTCTCTAAAACCATACATAGCTGGTTCTCACCACTGTCTTAAACCATAAACTAAACCATAACATCATAGCTGTCTCACCACTGTCTCACCACTGTCTCTAAACCATACATCATAGCGCTGTCTCTCACCATAGCTGTCTCTAAAACCATACATACATCAAACTACTCAGCTGTCTCACCACTGTCTCTAGTCTAAACCATACATCATAGCTGTCTCACCACTCACCACTGTCTCTGTCTCTAAACCATACATCATAGCTGTCTCACCACTCAATACTGCCACTGTCTCACTCTAAAACCATACATCATAGCTGTCTCACCACTGCTGTCTCACTGTCTAAAACCATACATCATCATACCTGTCTCACCACTGTCTCTAAACCATACATCGTAGCTGTCTCACCACTGACTCTAAAACCATACATCAACAGTAGCTGTCTCACCACTGACTCTAAACCATACATCATAGTAGCTGTCTCACCACTGTCTCTAAAATCCATACATCATAACTGCTTCTCACCACTGTCTTTAAACCATACATCATAGCTGTTCACCATCACCACTGTCTCTAATCCACACATCATCGCTGTTCTCACCGCTGTCTCTTAAAACCATACATCGTAGCTGTCTCACCACTGTCTTTAAACCATACATCATAGTAGCTGTCTCACCACTGTCTCTAAACCATACATCAAACCATCATGTCTCTAAACCATATCATAGCTGTCTCACCACTGTCTCTAAACCCTTATACATCATAGCTGTCTCACCACTGTCTCTAAACCATACATCATAGCTGTCTCACCACTGTCTCTAAACCATACATCATAGCTATCTCACCACTGTCTCTAAACCATTCATCGTAGCTCTCACCACTGACTCTAAACCATACATCATAGCTGTCTCACCACTGTCTCTAACCATACATCATAGCTGTCTCACCACTGTCTCTAAACCATACATCATAGCTGTCTCACCACTGTCTCTACATCATGTCTCTAATCCATATAAACCATCATAGCTGGTCTCACCACTGTCTCTAAACCATACATCATAGCTGTCTCAGCTGTCTCACCACTGTCTCTAAACTATACATCATAGCTGTCTCACCACTGTCTCTAAACCATACATCATAACTGTCTCACCACTGTCTCTAAACCATACATCATAACTGTCTCACCACTGTCTCTAAACCATAGTAAAGGGGTCTCCAGTGAGAGTTAGAAAATATCACATAATTTCTAAAACAATAAATTAAATAATCACACCGTTTAATAATAAAAACACTTTATATATAAGCGAAGGAGAATTAACAAGTTTTCCTTAATATCGACTAACTGTAAACGACTGTAAAACCACCAATTAGAGCGCTTCTGTTACGGTGACGTCACAGACTATTCTGGGGGGCGGGGCGTAAAGACAGCTTTCTGGAAAAAAAAACTGGTAAGCGACTTAAGCGTTTTGATATCCGTATCCGGAAACGGCGGAGAAAAGTTAAAAGTACGCGTTTTACGTCATATTCTTATAACATTTATCCGAAAAACGTCATAGAACGACTAAAGAAACTGTTAAAGGTACGTGTGTGAGTGTGTGTGTGTGTGTGTGCGTGTGTGTGTGTGGAGAGTGTGTCGGCGCGGTTGAAGCTAACGCGCTCGCGCGGCTCTCCTGAGGCGGGACGGCGGTGTAATGGCGGCGGTTGTGTGCTGCTGCTCGGAGATGGCGGAGTTTTAATGGCTCCCCGGTTCGCTGACGTCTGTTGACGCTTTAATTGCGTGTCTGTGACTCGGTCAGAAAGTTTTTCAGCGTCGGTACGACGCATTCATTGTAGCGCGTCACTTAAAAAAAAAAAAAAAAAAACACAGCCGCGCGCGCTCCGAGGTGGAACTCTAGCGCAGCCGCATAGAAACTTAACTAAGCCCTTAGCATTAGCATTAGCATGTTTCTGTTTTTCGTTTAACCTTTAAGATGATAAAATAAAATAAAACTGAGTTGGTTCCTACGGGGATTTTCACATTCGGGTGACGTTTTACGTTGTTTGTCATTTTACTGTTATGGTCATAGTGTGACGTCATCCGATGGTGCTGCAAGCGTCATATTCTAGGTCATCTCATTATTACGTCATCTAACGGCGCTGATGTTTTTAAAGAAAATAATACAGTTATCATTAAACACAGAATACGAGTCAGTGAATTAACAGCAAAAACTGTGCGTGCGTGTGTGTGCGTGTGCGTGGCGTGTGTGTGTGTGTGTGTGTGTGTGTGTGTGTGCGCGCGTGCGTGTGCACTGCATGATTCAAAACATAAGTGTGTGGAGGTGATTCATTGTTCCAGGGATGAAGTGGAAACACTGATGAGTGTGTATTGAACCTCTCTCTCTCTCTCTGTCTGTCTCTCTCTGTCTCTCTCTCTCTCTCTGTCTCTCTCTCTGTCTCTCTGTTTCCCCATCTCTGTCTCTCTCTGTCTCTGTCTCTCTCAGTTTTTGCCAAAGCACAAAAAACAAATAAACAAAATAAAGACAAAAATATATAAAAATATAATATATATATATATATATATATACACAGACAGTAGTGAAATAAATAGAGGTATATGGGACAAACAGGGCTGCGTGTGCGTGCGTGTGCGTGCGCGTGCGTGTGTGCGTTGTGTGTGCGTGTGTGTGTGCGTGCCGTGTGTGCGTGTGTGTGTGTGTGTGTGTGTGTGTGTGTGTGTGTTACTGACTGTCCCTCAGTATGTGACAGGCGGAGACGTACTGCCCTGCTAGGACACAACTCTCCCTCTTTTCTTTTTTTTTCCCCCAGTAGGAGGGGCAGTTTGTGAGTGTGGGGTAGGTTGATGAATTGGGGGTGTATATTTTGTACACTCAGTGAGGAAGTGCAGCTCTGTGTGTCTCCACGGCGTTGGTGTTGCAGTGTGTAAACACTCTCTGATCTATAGGGAGCCATGATGCCTTATAGCGTCCGGTCTCTATAGTCAGTGTGTGAGCGCTGAGTCTGTAGCGTGTCAGTGTGTGTGTGAAGCGTCTGGTTTTTATAGTCAGTGTGTCAGTCTCTCTCTCTCTCTCACTCACACACACACACACACACACACACACACACAGACTGTCACTCTTGTGCTCAATACTGCAGCTTATGGAACATGTTGGATTTTGTGTGAATTCCTTATGAAAGATTTGTAATAATTGAATACATTTGTATATTGATGAGTAATTTGAATATTAATGAGATCCTGCTGAATATTCATGTTTGTCTGTTTTTACTGGCTAAGAAAGACAACAGTTTGACTGGGTCATACCAGAGTGCGGTGGATATGGAAGAAGTTCATCAGAGTGGAAGTAACGGCACAGAGTCACAACCTGTCACCATCCCGACCACCATCACCGCATCTCAGCTATCACATATCACTCAGGTACATCATCACCATTATCATCACCATTATCATCACCATCATCATCACCATTATCATCACCATTATCATCACCATTATCATCACCATTATCATTATTATCATCATCACCATCATAATTATCACCATCATCATTACAATTACCATCATCATCACTGTGAATGTCTGACTTTAAGAGATTAGTGAGTAATGTGTGTGTGTGTGTGTGTGTGTGTGTGTGTGTGTGTGTGTAGATGTCTCTGGGAGGATCCCCTGTGGCTGTAGTGCAGCTCCCCGGAGGTCAGCTCCAGGTGCAGGGGGTCATTCAGTCAGCACAGTCGTCAGTGATCCAGTCTCCACCAGCACAAGTACAGGTAACGCACGCGCACACACACACACACACACACACACACAGCTTGCTGTCAGGCTGATAAGTTTTATTTTTTGTGTGTGTGTGTGTGTGTGATGTAATGTGGTGCGTGTGGATAAGCCAGCATGATGATGAGATAGATTAGTCATTATTCACACTCCTACTAGACATGCTGCGAAAGTGGTTGCTGATATTTGTGTGTGTGTGTGTGTGTTTTCAGAGTCAGGGGTCAGACAGTGAAGCTTCTCAGGACTCAACAGACAGCGGAGCTTCGAACCAGAAGACACGAGAGCTGCTGGCCAGACGGCCATCTTACAGGTACTGTGTGTGTGTGTGTGTGTGTGCGTGTGTTGGGGGTTTGTTCCAGATGTGGTGTGAAGTTGTAAGTCAGAGATGTTTGTGTGTCTTGTGTTCCAGGAAGATTTTAAGTGATCTCTCAGCAGAGGAACTGGCAACCCGTAATGAAGGGGACGAGGAGACGTCTGCATCATCCAGTATGACCACAGTGTCTCTGTCCACGCCCATTTATCAGACCAGCAGTGGACAATACAGTATGTCTATGTCTCTTCTGTCTCTAGTGTGTTTGGATGTTAGTGTACAGCTGCTGCTTCATGTGTTAAAGATGTGTGTGTGTACGCCTTGATTGGACATGTTGTTGTTGTTAACAGTTGCGATAGCGTCGAACGGCTCGTTGCAGTTAGCGGGTGCAGGATCAGAGGGTGTCCAGGGCCTGCAGACTCTCACCATGTCCAACTCCAACCCCAGTCCCACTATACTACAGTACGCTCAGACCGCCGACGGACAACAAATACTCCTACCAGGAAACCAGGTGTTACTGCAAGGTAATATCCCTGTAATGAGGTGTGTGTGTGTGTGTCTGTCTGTGTGTGTGTGTAATGTATATGTGTATTGTGGTTCAGGAGCAGGAGGTGAAATGCAGACTTATCAGATTCGCTCGTCATCATCAGCTCTTCCTCAGACTGTCGTTATGACATCACCGGTTATCAGCTCTCAGGGGAAAAGTGATGACCCTCAACTAAAGAGAGAGATCCGTCTTGCTAAGAACAGGTCTGTCTCTCTCAATGTTTGTCTCTTTGTCTGTCTCTCTCTATCTCTGCCTGTGTGTCTGTCTCTATCTCTCTCTCGGTCTGTGTCTCTGTTTGTCTCTGTCTGTCTCTATCCCTTAGTCTCACTATCTCTGTCTGCGTGTGGTTCTCTGTCTTTCTGTCTGTCACCATCTGTGTCTCTGTGTCTCTCTGTGTCTGTCTCTATCGCTTTCTGTCTCTCTCCCACTGTCCCTATCTCGCTGTCTCTGTGTCCCACTGTCTCTGTCTGCCGCTCCCTCTTTGTTGGTCTCTCTTTGTTGCTCTTTTTCTGTCTCTGTCTGTCTGTCTCTCTGTCCTTGTCTGTATTGCTGCCTGTGTCTCTCTTTGTTGATCTCTGTCTTTCATTCTCTCTGTCTGTGTCTGTCTGTCTACCTGTTTGTTGGTCTTTGGATGTGTGTGTTTTTTTTAGTGTGTAACAGCAGGGTTTGTGTGTCTGTGTGTGTGTGTAGGGAGGCGGCTCGAGAGTGTCGCAGGAAGAAGAAGGAGTATGTGAAGTGCCTGGAGAACCGTGTGGCCGTGCTGGAGAACCAAAACAAAACCCTAATCGAAGAGCTAAAGACGCTAAAGGACCTGTACTGCGTCAAAACAGCCTAACGGCTAGCACTCAGCTAAACGGACAGTACTCGCAGCACTGCCTACACACACACACACACACACACACACACAGAGACAGAGGTCAGTTCCTTGTTTTTATATTGGTTTGTAACTAAGTGCTTTAGGAGACGCAGGACACTCAGCGTCTCTCTAGAATAACAACAATATTTTTCCTTCAGCTATTTTTAATAAGAGATGAGTTTTACAGATGTGTATATATTTGTGTACGTACCCCAGATGTGTTTTCTCACTCACTCACACACACACTTACACACAGGAAAAATCCTCTCTCTCTCTCTCTCTCTCTCTCTCTCTCACACACACACACACACACAGGGTCGTGCACTTTACTCGGGAATCTCAGTTTTTTACCCAGGAAAAGTTTTTAAAGAGAATAAAAGATAAAAATAATTCTGTTGTAAATAAATTCTGCTCCTTTTCTCTCTCTCTCTGTCTCTCTCTGTCTCCCTCTTTTTTTCTCTTTGTTTCTATCTATGTCTCTGTGTCTCTCTTATCTATCTGTCTTTCTCGCTCTCTTTTACTGTCTATCCCTGTCTCTTAGTCTTTCTCTCTCTGTCCTTTACCCTGTTCTCCCTCTGTCTCTCTCTCTCTCTCTCTCTCTCTCTCTCTCTCTCTCTCTCTCTCTCTCTCTCTCTCTGAGCTCTGTCTCTGAGCTCTTCAGTGATCTTCTGGTCTGCTTTATTAAATGTGAGAGAGTTTTTAATGAGGACTTTTAGGAGTCCTTAATTCGGGTGGCTGCTCCTCCAGCAGGCTGTGTTTACAGTCTGAGTATTGATGAATGTTGGAGTGAGTGTGAAGCAGTTGGAATGGTTGAGGGTTCCGTTCATTCAGGGAGAAACACTCGCACTTCAGCGCCACCTGCAGCTGACCGTCAGTCATCAGTTACACAGACGCAAAACAGGATTTCTGTTGAACTTTTTTAATAAAGCGAAATAAAACTGTTTTTCATTTTAACACTGTTTTTAAATGATTTGTAATGTAGTGAATAATGTAAATGATAAAGCGGAGTGTGTTAACACCATCTGTGTGTAAGGAGTCTCCAGTATGAGTGCCGTGTCTCAGCCACATATATTACTGCAAGAGACTGCTGAGAAAGAGAAAGAGAGACATTGCTATAAGCAAGACACACTGCCAAGAGAGCGAGAGAGAGACTGGTATACAAAAGAGAGTGAGACACCGCTTAAAGAGACACTGCTGAAAGACTGCCGAGTCAGGGGGGGTTGCTGAGAGAGAGGCTGCAGGGAAAGTGAGAGAAAGACTGCTGAGAAAGGGAGAGACTGCTGAGAGAAAGATAAACACTGCTGAGAGACACAGAGGGGGAGACTGCTGAGACAGCAGCTACTGAGAGAGAAACTGCTGAGAGAGCAAATGCTGGAAGAGCAGCTGCTGAGGAAGGCGGCTTACAGAGGGAGAGACTGCGCTTCAAAAAGAGAGACTGGTAAAAGAAAGAAAGACTGCTGACATAAAAAGACTGCTAAAAGACAGGCAGCTAAGAGAGACTGCTAAGTGAGAGGGAGACTGCCAATGCTGAGAGAAGGAGAGACTGCTGAGAGAAGAAAAGATTGCTGAGAGGAGAGAATGCTGAGAGATGTTAAAAGTAAGATTGCTAAGAGAAAGAGCAAATGCTGGGAGAGACTGCTGGAAGAGAGAAAGGCTGCTGAGAGACAATGCTGAGAAGGACATTGGTGAGAGGACAGATTGCCTAGAGAGACATTGCTGAAAGAGAGACTGCTGAGAGACTACTGAGAAAAAGACTGAGTGATGATAGAGAGAGGGACTTAAAGAGACTGCTGAAAGAGAGCGAGACTGAGGGAAACCTGTTTATTAGTGTTTTTATATTAAAGAATAAAAATTTAAATGTTTATTACGTAACAAACAATTCATGATTTTATAAAACAATTTTTAAAAGTTTTTTTAGATTTTCACAGATTATTGTAATACAACTAGTAAAGTGTCCGACAGTGACACCTGCAGGACACTAGAGGCAGTGAGGCTGTTTCATACACACACACAGGGACAGCCACACATCAGAGACTACGGGAAATCTGTTTCAGGGACATTATCAAAAAAAATTACTTTAGGTGCAAATTAGAGAAAGAAAAGGAAGGATATTTAATGATTTATCTGGACATTTGGATCACAAATCAGCGTAATGGGGGGGCGGCCTGAGCAACCAGTGGACGAAGCTTCTAAACAAAAGAAACTAACAGCAGCTATACTGCGATTCCCAGTTTTCAGAGTAAATCACATTTTTTCTGCGATTAAAGTGCAGCTGGAATTTCGAGTGAGTGTGAGAAAATGTGTGTTTATTTCACAGCATAACCCACAATGTGCGGTTTAATGAGAGCGAAAAGCGGCGCCTGGACATGGCAGAGCTGCACCTCGGAGAAGCCTGCTGCCTCCACATTCCGCCATGTCGCACGGGTCATCTCACAGCCATCACCAAAATAGTACCTGCAAAGACACGGGACAGTCATAACGTCACAAAACACGGGACAGTTGTAACATTTAAAAAATTGACAGTCATAACATTACAAAAAAAAGACAGTCATAACGTTGTTTTTGATTTAAATGGTGATTATTCTGCGTGCTCCCTTGTAAAGTATGGTGTTCCACAGGGCTCGGTTTTAGGCCCACTTCTTTTCTCTCTTTACATGCTGCCTCTGGGAAACATAATCCGTAAGCATGATATCAGTTTCCACTGTTACGCTGATGACACACAGTTATACGTCTCATCAAGGCCTGATGTGAAAGGCCAGTTTAATAAAATTGAGCAATGTGTGAAGGAAGTGAGAGATGATTGGATATTATGCAATTTCCTCTTGCTTAACGCTGACAAGACGGAGGTTCTGGTTCTAGGACCACAGGTAGCTAAAAGTAAGCTTCCTGATCACACCTTAACCCTAGACAGTCTTTCTGTTTCACCAAGTGCAACAGTAAAAGATCTGGGTGTGATTATAGACTCCAATCTCTCATTTGAAGCCCATGTCGATAATATTAGCAGGATAGCTAATGGTTCTATCATCTCAGAAATATCGCTAAAATAAGAAATATCCTGTCACTTAATGATGCCGAAAAATGAGTTCATGCGTTTATCACATCCAGGCTGGACTACTGTAACGCTTTACTGTCTGGATGTTCAACTAGGTGCATTAATAAACTTCAGTTAGTCCAGAACGCAGCAGCGAGAGTCCTCACTAACACTAAAAGATACGAGCACATCACGCCGGTCTTATACACACTGCATTGTCTCCCAGTGAGACACCGCATCGATTTTAAAATACTACTGTTAACTTATAAAGCTCTAAATGGTCTCGCACCGCAGGACTTAAGCGAACTTCTAGTGTCTTACGTTCCGCCACGCCTACTTCCATCAAAGGACGCAGGCTGCCTGTCAGTACCGCGCATTATAAACTCTACAGCAGGGGGCGGCGGAGTCTTTTTCTTACAGAGCCCCAATGCTATGTTATAACCTCCCTATGAATGTTCGGGAATCAGACACAGTCTCAGTGTTTAAGTCCAGCTTAAAAACTTATTTATTTAATCAAGCATTTTGTATTGATTCAACTTAGATAAAGGAGCAGATCTGGGGGACTGATGGGGTGTTGAGTAGTACTATACTCTCTCTCTCTCTCTCTCTCTCTCTTCTCTCTCTCCTCTCTACATATGCCACAACGGAGCTGCCAGTGATCCAGACCCCATCTCCACCCCGGACCTGTCAGACACTTCCCTGTGACCTGCCCTAGTTGATGATCACATGACCAGGGTGACCAAGGACGTCCCACTCCGCCATAAAGACGTTCCAGCTACCTGTTTTTCACCCAAATGAGGATGGGTTCTCTGTTGAGTCTGGTTCCTCTTAAGGTTTCTTCCTATTTCCATCTCAGGGAGTTTTTTCTTGCCACCGTCGTCCCCGGCTGCTCATCAGGAACAAACTGATTTCTGTTTCATTTTCATCTCATAATTTCTCCGATTGTGTAAAGCTGCTTTGTGACAATCACCATTGTAAAAAGCGCCAAACAAATAAAACTGAATTGAATTGAATAACGTTTTTTTTTTAAAACCACAAGGACATTAAAAGTCATCTACTTTTGACTTATGTGTGTGTGTGTGTGTGTGTGTGTGTGTGTGTGTGTGTGTGTGTGTGTGTGTGTGTGTGTGTGTGATACCAGAGAGGCTGGAAAACATGCTGAAAAAAGTGGATCCAGCTGGTTTCTTCAGCCACCACATGCTCCATAAAGAAGAATGCTCCACCCTGAGAACCAAAAGAACAGAAGAACTGTTTATTACAACATCTCTTATGTGTGTGTGTGTGTGTGTGTGTGTGTGTGTGTGTGTGTGTGTATGCATGTGTGTGCGTGTAGGTTTCACTATTTCATTGTTTCTCTATCAGAATACAGTAATACAGTAAATTACATGTTAATATTCTCACGCCAGGTTTAGACATTCACAATTGTTTTACAGTACAACAGATAAACGTGAAGCCTTCTTCATCATCATCTTCTTCATCATCAGCATCATCATTTTTTTATTCATCAACACCATCATCATTATCATCAACATAATCTTCGTCATGGCCCTCATCATCACCATATCTTCAACATCATCATTTTCTTCAACATCACCATCATCATTATTACTATCAATATCATTAACATCACTAAAATCTTCATCATCACTAAAATCTTCATCATCACCATCATCTTAATCATCATTATCGACATGAAGAAGAACACAAGTAGATGAAGATTAATAACGAAAGGTGATGGTGATGAAGAATAGGATGAGAAGATTGATGTAAATGATTGAAGTGGTAGTCACCTGTCGGAGAATCCTCTTAGCCTCCTGTAGAACTTTGTCAGGGTTCTGAACGGTACACAGCACGAGCGTGCACACCACCGCGTCCACGGTCTCGTCCTGCACGTGCCGCAGATCCTCAGCAGACGCCACCAGAAACCTCTCATACTCAAGGTGTTCATTCAGCTTCATGCTTCCCTTCAGGTACTGCTCGAAGTGCGGGTTCGGGTCTGTGCACGTGATCTTACAGCCAGCGGGAAAGTATTCAAAGTTCACTCCAGTCCCGCAGCCGATCTCGAGCACGCGCAGAGGCCCGCGCGGCGGACTGAAGCGGGACAGGCCACGGAAAAGCTCGCGCTTCTGCTCCTTCATCTTCAGGTTGTAGCTGGCGGAGAACCTGTACAGGACGATCGGGAACACGCGCTTGTAGAGTTTATAGAGCCCGAGCGCTTCCGCCATCACCAGCGGCAACGTTACCAACTGCACCACCAGAGCGCACACGCGCATTAACAACGCCATGTTGTCTCCCTCGAGCGCAGACCGAGCCGCGCACTTTGTCACGAGACGGAGAGACAGAAAGAGAGAGAGAGACAGAAAGAGAGAGAGACAGAGACAGAGAGGTAGAACCAGAAAGCGCTTGTGTAAGACACACAGTACGTCACCGGAACTTATGGATATTTATTGTACGGCAGTTCTCCGCGGCGCGTGATTGGCTGAAGGACAAGTGACGTCACTTAATATTTATTCTTCTCCGCCCTTAGGAAAAGCAAACGTTAAGATTAGAAAATAAACTGGATTAAAGTTCGGTTTTAACACACACACACACACACACACACACACACACACACACAGAGGACAGTACACTGACTCCTTTTAGTATTGATTGGATAACTGCCCCAGTGAGCAGGTGTGCATGAAGTTCTGTGTGTGTGTGTGTGTGTGTGTGTGTGTGTGTGTAAATTTCTTCCTTGTTTAGAGAAGGTACAGTTCACACATGGGGCTGAAGCAGGGTCGCCCTTGGGATTTTACTGGTCTTATAAAGAGTTCATGAAGCCACCACCAGAGGCGCCGTTTTACTGCCTTTCATTTATTTATTGAATTATTCTTGGTTCTGTCTGCTGTACACACGCCTTCTATTTATTTATTTATTTATTTGTTTGTTTGTTTATTTGTTTATTTATGTCAGGAGTTTCTGGTGATGACACATGATCTGTTATGAGTTTCTACTCCTGATCGTCCTTCCCCAAAACACCATTAGACACCTTCAGCTCATCCAGATCCAGATCACTCAGATCATCAGGATCAAATCAGTTAAACACATCAAGGGTTTAGTCCGAAAAAGGAGAATCCGTGTTCAGCTATTACACCGTCTGCAGCTGGAGGCAGCTACCATTAGAGATCAGATGTGTTAAATCGGTAGATATCCTTAAATCCAGACTCCAAACTTATTTATTCAGTTCTGCATTTACTGAATGAGCGCTGTGATATTAATGTTATTAAATACAGCATTCCTGGCTTAAGTGAAAAACTTACACATCCGTGTTGTGAGGCCCCGAATGCTATAGTACCTTTTTCCAGATGGCAGGAGTGTGAAAAGTGTGTGTAAGGGATGTGTGGGAACGTCCACAATGCTGTTGGCTTTGCGGATGCAGCGTGTGGTGTAAATGTGAAAGAAAGTGAAGAGAGACTCTAATAATCTTTTACTCCGACCACTAAGTGAAGATTCATGAGTAATCTGCCCGATCTGTCTCAATTTCTTAGCACACCCCTAAACACACGTGATCTAGACGAAATGACTTAAGAAATAGGCACTATTTTTACTAGACAGTGCTGCCCCCTTATGATTAAAAAAGATTAGAGATAAATCTGCACCACGGTACAGTAGTCATACCCAACACCCTCAAGACAGCAACCCGGAACCTTGAGCAGAAAAGAAGAAAAGCTAAATTAGAAGTTTCTAAAATTGCGTATAAAGACAGTATGACCAGTGATAGACAGCCTCTAAAAGCTGCCAAGGGTGAAGTACACTGATAGAAATCCACCAAAACAAGGCCAGGTTCTTATTTAGTACAGTAGCTACACTAACAAAAAAGAAAAAAAATCCAACAATTTAGCAGTGAGAAATTGCAAAAAATTTAGAAAAAATAGTAATGGAGAAAATTTAGAATTTAAAAAAATTTTACTGAAAAAAATAGTATATGGTATGGTAACAGGAACAAAACTGTAAACATCCAACCTTCGATAGCATCCCGCCTAAAGCGCCACAGTTACCACAGTTAACACTGCAATGCTTTACTAGTATAGAACAGGAAGAGCTACAGTATATAAACTTATCACCACGGCCAAATCAAAAACATGCTTGTTAGATCCAATTCCAACTAAACTGCTAAAATATGAGGCATACAGCTGAAGAGCCTCTTCTAAACATTATTAATGCCTTGCCAGATTTAGGTCATGTCCAAAACCCCCTCAAAGTAGCAGTTATTTAGCCTCTGCGCTAATTATAATTACAAATGACCTGTTCTTAGCTTCGGACCAAGGTTGCATCTTTATATTAGTCTTATTGGGTCTTAGTGCTGCAATTGATATTCTACTAGACCGCTTACATAATTACGCAGTTTTTAAGTGACCAGCATTAAAATGGTTTAAATTGTACCTGTCTGATCAATACAATTTTGTAGATTTAAATGGAAAACTATCCAGTGTAACCCTAGTAAAATATGGTGTCCCACAAGGATCAGTCTTAGGACCTCTGCTTTTCTCAGTATACATGCTTCCCTTGGGTAACACCATTAGAAGACCTGGGATTAGCGATCACTTATGCTGACGAACCCGACGAATTATCAAAAGTGTTTAGATTAACTGAGTGTATAAAAGACATAAAAGATTGGATGACTAATAATTTCCTATTATTAAATACTAATAAGACTGAAATATTACTTGTTGGTCCAAAAACCAGCACACAGCAGCACTCACACAAGTTACACTCAGAGGGATGTACTATCACTACTAGCTCATCAATAAAAGATCTGGGCAAAATATTATACAGCAGTTTGTCTTTTGGTGGCCATATTTCCAATATTACTAAAACAGTTTTCTCTTTTTAGAAATATTGCCAAAATTAGAAACATTTAATCTGTATCAGATGCAAAAAGCTGGTTCATGAATTCATAACCTCCAGACTAGACTATTGTAATGCATTACTATGTTGGTGTCCTACACGTTTGGTAAACAAGCTACAGCTAGTCCAAAATGCTGATGCCAGAGTTCTTACCAGGTTGAGAAAATATGAACATATAACTATAATTATTCCTGCACTGGCTACCTGTTAAATTTAGGATTAATTACAAAATATTGCTACTTACTTATAAGGCACTAAATGGTTTGGCTCCAATGTACCTAACTAGTCGTTTAACACGCTTACAAGCCATCAAGCTCCTTGAGATCCCAATCTTCCGGACTTCTGGTAGTCCCTAGACTAGTGATTGTGATTGTTCATCTAGTTCCAAGAAGAGCCTCTAAAATGCCTCAAATGTGTGCCTAGGTTGTTTGGGGTAGGTGAAGTTTAGTACATATGTGAGTCCAGGAAGTATTGCACAGGCTTTAGCCAGATTTCCCAAGCCAGCCATGATTTGCACACCCTCTAAGCTGATGCTGAAGTCCTCCAATTTCCAGTAAGTTCTGCAGGAGATTTTGTTGCACGTTCTTATACTCACACTGACAAATAAACATAAAATATTCAATTATGAAGGTCTGTCATTAGAAAGTTCTCTTGTGTAATGTTGAAACTGTTTAGATAAAAAAAAAAAAAAAAGAGTTTAACATGCAGACATCGGGCAGTGAACCGTAGATTCATTCATACTCCAAAATATGATGTTGCACTGGACTGTGCAGCCTGAAAGACAACATAAACTTAATTACAGTTTGACTGATGACAGACAGAATGTTTTTAGAAATGTTTGATGTTTTATTTATTTCATTTACATTGCTAACATTAGTTCACACTAATACAGCTGAAACAAAAATACAGCTTAAGAACTGCTTTGTTGGATGCACTTAATACCTGATCATTAAATGCAGACCCTTTTATTTACCACGTGAGTTCACATGTATTTTGGTGATAGCAGTTTATGTCCCTCGGATGCTAAGGCTAGCACAGCTATGGAAGAACTAAGCTGTGCTATCAACAAACTGCAGACGGTGCATCCTGATGGAGCCTTTGTCTTCACTGGGGATTTCAATCACTGCAATTTAAGATGTGTTCTGCCGAAATTCCAACAAAATGTCTTCTGTTTCACTAGGGGACAAAAAACTCTAGATCATGTATACTTTGTTACTGTTATTACCTCCTCTATAGATTTAGATGTAGATGGTAGCTCAGTATGGATGGCGGTGGCGACGGCGGCGCATACACATCGCACGGCTCAGCATCTCTCCAGATTTGCCGTATTTCTGCTTATTTACGCATTATTCTCCTGCGTGCTCGCGCAATTCTGTCATGTGAGTGTATCATACGACAGACAATCACTTTTGGATATTGGTCACATCTGCACAAACTCTGTTTCTGACTTTATTTTTAACTCTGACCATATACCACCGGAGCCTTTGATCACTGCAATTTAAGATGTGTTCTGCCGAAATTCCAACAAAACTCTAGATCATGTATATACAAGTGTGGCCGATGCTTACAGAGTCACACCTCTCCCCCACCTCGGACAATCTCAGACCATCTTTCATTGTTCCTGTTGCCCAAGTACTCTCCAGTCATTGCGTGTGAAACCCACAATCAGGACTGTTAAAGTGTGGATGGATGGGGCTGACGCTGCTCTCCAACAGCAGTTCACACATACAGACTGGAGTGAATTCGCTGCACAGGCCACCAATATCAACACTTACACCACTGCTGTCCTTGATTACATCAATAAGTGTGTGGATTTGGTGACTACAAATAAGAACATCAAAGTGTTCGCCAATCAGAAGCCCTGGATGAACCGTGAGGTCCGTCTCCTGCTCAAAGCACGCAACAACACCTTCAGGTCTGGAGACTGGGAGGCCTACAACGTTGCCAGAGCCGATCTGAGGAGGGGAATCTTCAAAGCCAAACACGAATACAAGATCGAGAAGCACTTTTTCTCTGCTGATGCATGTGGCAGGGAATACAGGCTATTACTGACCGCAAACCACCCAACAGAACATCTCCAACCAGCTCTGCCTCACTCCCCTACAAGCTTAACCACTTCTATGCTCGCTTTGAAAAAGGGAATATAGAGCCTATGCTCAAAACAGAGCTGTCACCAGGTGAGCAGCCACTCTCGCTCTCCATCTCTGAAGTGTGTGCTACCCTGGGAAGGGTGAATGGTAGAAAGGCAGCTGGCCCTGATGGCATCCCTGGATGCGTACTCAGAGCATGCGCACAGCATTTGGCTGAGGTCTTCACGAACATCTTAAATCTGTCCTTGGCCCAGGAAACCATCTCACCTGCTTTAAGTCTGCTACCATTGTACCAGTGCCGAAGCACTCTGCTGCAAAAGAACTGGGTGACTTTCGTCTAGTCGCACTTACCCGTTATCGCAAAGTGCTTTGAAAGACTGGTCCTCAGCCACCTTAAAGCCTGTCTGCCACCCAACCTGGACCCTCACCAATTTGCCTATCGCCCAAATAGGTCAACTGAGGATGCCATTTCCACAGTACTACATTGTACCCTTGTACTTGGACAACCCCGACACTTATGCTAGGATGCTGTTTGTCGATTTTAGTTCAGCTTTTAATACAGTTAGCCCTTCTAAGCTAACCTTGAAGCTGAAACAGCTCGGGATCAGCACACACCTTTGCAATAGGACCCTGGACTTCCTTACGAACAGATCACAGTCTGTTCGATTGAATACAGACTGTGATCCCACATCACCTCCTCCAATCTCACCATCAGCACCGGGGTTCCCCAGGGTTGTGTTTGTGTATACTCCCTTTTCACCTATGACTGCCTGCCTGTCTATGCGTCAAACAGCATTGTCAAGTTTGCAGATGACACCACGGTAGTAGGCCTGATCAGAGGTAACGATGAGACGGCCTACAGGGAGGAGATCCAGCACCTAGTAGCATGGTGTGAGGACAATATCCTGGAACTCAACACTAAGAAGACAGAGAAGTGAGGTCATTGTGGATTTCAGATGAGCTAGCAATCACACTCATCATCCTCCAATACACATCAACGGAGTGGCTGTTGAGCGTGTACCTAGCTTCAAGTTCCTAAGAATCCACATCTCTGAGGATCTCACCTGGTCTCTGAACTCTTCTTTCCTGGTCAAAAAGGCACAACAGCGCCTATATTTTCTTAGGAGACTTAAAAAGTCCCATCTCAGCAACAGGATACTGGAGAACTTTTACTGCAGTACCATCGAGAGCATCCTCACAAACTGCATCTCAGTGTGGTACAGCAGCTGCACTGCTTCAGACCGCACAGCCCTTCAGAGGGTGAAAACCGCCCAACGAATCATCGGCACTCAGCTACCCACCCTGGACAACATACACAAAAAACGCTGCCTGCAAAGGTCCCTCTGCAAAGATCCCTCTCACCCCCCAACCACGGCCTGTTCACTCTTCTCCCATCAGGCAGACGCTACTGATGCCTCAGAGCCGCACAAACAGACTGAAAAACAGCTTCTTTCCTGTGGCTGTTTTCTTCTGCACTAAACAGCTGATTATATAGTATTAATTACTACCGCACTGCCACTTCTGTACTTTGCACTACTTTATCATCATACATCTCTGCACCATCCATAACTATCTATTGTTACACCTCTATATTCTATCCATATTTACTCTGTATTTACTGTTTATTACATCCATAATTATCCATCATTATACTTCTGTATATTCCATCCATATTTACTCTGTATTTACTCTATCATACAAACACTTGTATATATGTGCATATCCATACGTATATACCCATTATGTCATTCTTTGCCTGCTATAACCGTATATTTATAGATACCATATATACCATATACACACACTACTGCACCCTTCTGTACATTATTTACCCCCACATCTGTACTTATCAACCTCATACCCTATTTATTACAAAACCGCTATTTTATTGTAAATAAGCCACTTATGCACTTCTGGTTAGATGCTATAACTGCATTTCATTGGCTCTGCACACGTACCTTACACAATGACAATAAAGTTGGATCTAATCTAATCTAATCAAGTCTTGATAAAAGGCTTGATCATTAAAATGGCCCCTATATACACCTCATCGTTGCATGGGCACATGTATAACAACGATTATAACAAGAGATTATGGTAGAAATAATAAAAGATTTATAAATTATTAAGCCTTACCTCTTAATATACCCGTTCTTTTTGCTCATTTGCAAATTTTTTAAACAAAAGAAAAACCATACTATAAACAAAAGATGGCACCACAAATCACACAAATATACAAAACCTGCAAATATACAAAACCTGCAAACACACCACCATCAACAAACCTGAGTAAATGTGTAAAGTGAAGTAAAATCACAGCATACAACTATTCCAACTATTAAACAAACACTAAATATCCATGATCCCTCCAGTTCCGCTCCTTTACCTAAGAAACATTACAGATTAAAGGATTGGCTAAATACACTGAGACTGTGTCTGAGTCCCAAACATTAATTGGAAGGCTGTTCTATAGCTGTGGGGCTTTGTATAAGAAAGATCTGCCCCTGATTTAATAGCAAGCCAGTGTAGACTGATTAAAACTGGGGTGATGTAGTCATATTTTCTAGATCTAGTAAGTACTCTTGCTGCTGCATTCTGGACTAACTAGAGCTTATTTATGCACTTACTAGAACACTCAGACAGTAGAGCATTGCCGTCTCCTAATCAAGAGGAAGCAAAGCATGAACTGTATCCTAAAACGTCATCATATTTCTAATTTTGGCAATATTTCTAAGGTTAAGGAAACTATCCTGGTAATGCTATCTTTCATGAGCTGAAAATCGCACAAATGGCTTTGACTGCTGTACTTGCTGGGACAGAAATACCATCTAACCATAATACATAATCCAAAAGTTTACCACTAGCATGTGGTCTTGGTAAGAGAACGTTTGTCTTATCAGAATTATGTAGTAGAAAATTATCAAGCATCCACTGTATAATATTCTTTACACATTCCCCAACATTGTCAAGATGACCATTCTCACCTGGCTTTGCTGAAACATGTAAAATATACAAGATACAAGAAAATACCATGTTTACCTGTTATTTTTCCTATATATAAAGAAAAAAAAGCAAAGGGCCTAAGACAGATCATTGGAACACCAAACTTTACCTCAGAAAGTGCGGAAAACTAACTATTTAAATCAACAAACTGATTATGATCAGTTAAATAGGGCCTAAGCCAGGAGATGTTCCCTTTATTCCAACAACACTTTCTTGTCTACTAAGGAGGATATTGTAATCAATGGTGTCGAAAGGTGCACTAAGATCGAACAAGACTAGCGAGGAAACACAGCCCTAATCAGAGGCCAAAACTTTTTAAAACTTTTCCCCTTACTCTGAGCAGTGATACAGTTTATCTCCAGTGTGAATGCGCTGGTGTCGCTGGAGAGTACTGTTCTGTGTAAAACTCTTCCCACACTGTGAGCACTGATACGGTTTTACTTCTGTGTGAATTTGCTCATGTTTTTTGAGAGAATCCCTAAGAGTAAAACTCTTCCCACACTCTGAACATGGATACGGTTTT
This sequence comes from Bagarius yarrelli, assembly GCA_005784505.1. Taxonomy (NCBI): domain Eukaryota; kingdom Metazoa; phylum Chordata; class Actinopteri; order Siluriformes; family Sisoridae; genus Bagarius; species Bagarius yarrelli. The sequence goes on from VCAZ01000275.1 coordinate 227,358, forward strand.
ATTCCAGTGTGAACACGTTGGTGTTGTTTGAGAGAACTCATATGTGTAAAACTCCTCCCACACTGTGAACATTTATATGGTTTCTTCCAGTGTGAATGCGTTGGTGTTGGTTGAGAGTACTGCTCTGTGTAAAACTCTTCCCACACTGTGAGCACTGATATGGTTTCTCTCTAGTGTGAACACGTTTGTGTTGCTGGAGAGTACTCTGATAAGTAAAATTCCTCCCACAGTGGGAGCACTGGTATGGTTTCTTTCCGGTCTGAATGCGCTGGTGTGTAATGAATTTTTTAACCTCTAAACCTAAAACTCTTTCCACACTGTTAGTGGTAAATTTCATTCTGAACATCTTTCTAAAGGGCATTTATGTGAAAAGGACCGGATGACCTTTCTTGACTGCTGGAACTTCTTGTAAATACCAGATTCTAACATTCTTTTTCTTCTCTTTTAATCCAAGTTGGAGAGCAGGACAGGGCTTGGTCTAGGACACCACTCATATCTAAAACAGAAAAAAAGACAAAACATACAAAAGTTAAATACATTTTAAAGTTGGCATGGAAAATATTTTTATGAAAGAATATTAATTAATTTAATTGTTATTTTGTCCTCATCACAGTACAGAGACAGCACTGGTTAGACTAGATAACGTTGTTGTTAAGAAAACAGCCTTCTTCTAGCTGCGGCCATATTTGATGATGATTTCTCCATCCTTACTAAAGTAAAGTTTGGTGTTTCTCAAGGTTCTATTTTAGGCCCACTGCTTTTCTTCTTATATATCCTATTTCTTGGTAAAATTACATGTACATTTGCAGTATTTGGCAATTGGGGGTTAAGGGCCTTGCTCAGGGGCCCAGCAGTGGTGGCTTGGTGGGGCTGGGAATCAAACCCAGGTCCTCAAGTATGTAGTCCAACAACGTAACCACTGCACTACCAATTCCCCACAAATAACATTTATATTTATAGCATACAGCAGACGTCCTTATCCAAAGTGGCTTACATTTATCTCTTTTATACAACTGAGCATTTGGGGGTTAAGGGCCTTGCTCAAGGGCCCAGCGGTGGTAACTTGGTGGTGCTAGGAATCGAGCCCTGGTCTTTCAATTAGCAGTCCAATGCCTTGGACACTGTGCCACCACTAATTTGAAATTACATTCAAACGCTTATTTGTTACTTACAAAATCATACATAGCAGGACATGCAGTGAAACTCTTTTTACAAATAAGTGTTACAAATAAAAACATACAACATTAAAAATAATATTAACAGTAGAGCAATACGTGACATGTCTGTAAATAAATAGTGAATAGGGGAGTATGGAAAACGTGTCCTTGCAAAGTGCAGGTTGCAATTTTACAGCACTCTTAACACAAATTAAATGATTTTATTAGAAACTTGCATGGAAACCGCATGCACTAAACTATTGTAGTTTTTACACATGGTAAAACTAAACAGGGTAAGTTGTATTAACATAAAACCTTTAGTGCGTGTTTTGGAAAACCGGAATTTTCTGAGGATATGTTTTATAAAATAAATATTAAGTTAAACAAAAAAATTAAAATGAATGATTTTAAGTAGTCACTCATACAGTGCCCTCCACAATTAATGGCAAGAGTGTAGGACTGAGAATAGGGACGCTGCATGTTGGGACAATGACAGAGAAAGGTAGAGAGCTGGTGAATATGATGGAGAGAAGGAAAGTGGATATATTGTGTGTACAGGAGACCATGTGGAACAGTGGAGAGGCTTGTAGTATTGGATCGGGATTCAAGTTGTTTTATTATGGTGTGGATAGGAAGAGAAATGGGGTAGGAGTGATCCTAAAAGAGAAGTTTGTAAAGAATGTTAAAAGAAAAAAAACTTAAAAATAGGAAACTCTTTAAACCAGAGCGCTCATGAACTAGAACGCAAACAGCACCAAACTAGATTGCTGGTTTTCCAGGCAGCATGGAAAAAGAGAATCCTAACATATAAAAAAGCTCTTAGTGTAACTAGATCAACGTATCTTTCTAACCTTATTGAAGATAATAAAAATAATCCTAGATTTCTATTCGATACCGTCGCAAAATTAACTAGGAATAAGACGACCTCAGAAACCTGCACCATAACTGCGTGCAGCAGTGAGGATTTCATCAACTTTTTTGATAATAAAATTGCAAACATTAGGCAGAAAATTCACGCTTTAAAACCGGACCTTTTGAATGATTCTGATGATCAACTAACCGCATCAGATCAGAACTTAGAAAATTTCACTCCTCTGGAAGAGAAAAACCTAATCGCACTCATCTCTTCCACAAAACCGTCAACTTGTGTGTTAGATCCTATACCAACACACTTTCTTAAGCAAATTGTACCGGCAGTATCAGAACCCCTGTTGAAAATAGTTAACTCTTCTCTCAGCAGTGGGTATGTTCCCAAATCTTTTAAATTAGCAGTGATTAAACCTTTAATTAAGAAACCTGACCTTGACCAAAATGAGCTGTCAAACTACAGACCGATATCTAACCTTCCGTTTATCTCTAAAATCCTAGAGAAGGTAGTAGCGCAGCAGTTATGTTCATATTTACACAGAAATAACATACACAAACTGTATTAATCAGGATTCAGGCCTCACCACAGCACAGAGACGGCACTGGTCAAAGTAGCTAATGACCTCTTACTGGCATCCGTTTAAGACAACAGGGTTGTGTCTCGTTTTCATTGTTACACTGATGACACACAGTTACACGTCTCATCAAGGCCTGATGCGAAAGGCCAGTTAATTAAAATTGAGCAATGTGTGAAGGAAAATAAGGGATTAGATGTTAAGCTCTAGTTCTAGTTCTGGTTCTGGTTCTAGGACCCGCATGTAGCTAAAAGTAAGCTTCCTGATCACACCTTAACCCTAGACAGTCTTTCTGTTTCCGAGTGCAACAGTAAAAGATCTGGGTGTGATTATAGACTCCAATCTCTCATTTGAAGCCCATGTTGATAATATTACCAGTATAGCGTTCTATCATCTCAGCTATCATCTCAGAAATATCACCAAAGATAAGAAATATATTGTCAATAAAATGATGCAGAAAAATGAGTTCATGCGTTTATCACATCCAGGCTGGACTACTGTAACGCTTTACTGTCTGGATGTTCAACTAGGTGCATTAATAAACTTCAGTTAGTCCAGAACGCAGCAGCGAGAGTCCTCACTAAAACTAAAAGATACGAGCACATCACGCCGGTCTTATACACACTGCATTGTCTCCCAGTGAGACACCGCATCGATTTTAAATACTACTCCTGACCTATAAAGCCGCAGTACCCAAGTAAGCTGCTAGTGTCTTACGTTCCGCCACGCCTACTTCGATCAAAAGATGCGGGCTGCCTGTCAGTACTGCGCATTATAAAAACTACAGCAGGGGCGGAGCCTTTTCTTACAGAGCCCTAATGCTATGGAATAGCCTCCCTATGAATGTTTGGGAATCAGACACAGTCTCAGTGTTTAAGTCCAGGTTAAAAAACTTATTTATTTAATCAAGCATTTTGTATTGATTTCCCTTAGATAAAGGAGCAGATCTTGGGGACTGGTGGATGTTGAGTATTATGGGATGTTAGATGTCTTCCCCTCTCTTATTGATCACGGTGTTGATGATGAGAGCGGCTGGTTGCTTAACATATCAGGGAGCCCTCATGTCTGTGTTTCCCTCTGGTTCTTCTTTTAGTTACGCTGTCCTAGTTAGTTTTGCCAGAGTCCATGCTTGCACACTACAATAAGTACTCTATACACTGTGATTACAATGTTACTTAACTGTTTTCCTTCTTTTTTGTCCCCCCCCCTCTTTGTTGGGCTACATATGCCACAACTGAGCTGCCAGTGATCCAGACCCCATCTCCACTCCGGACCTGTCAGATCCTTCCCTGTGACCAGCTCCAGTTGATGATCACATCACCAGGGTGACCAAGGACGTTCCAGCTGTTCTTCGAGGACTTATGATTAAAGTTGCTCACACAAACAGTGTAACTACATAATTCCCATGCTACCCGTTTTTCCTCCCTGGTTCCTCCCAAGGTTTCTTCCTATTTCGTCTCAGGGAGTTTATCCTTGCCACCGTCGCTGCTTTGTGTCAATGACCATTGTAAAAGGCGCTACACAAATAAAATTAAATTGAATTGAATGTTCTGGTGAGGAGTCTGAAGTTAGAAATTGAAGGGTTGGTGGTGAATGTTGTAAGTGGTTATGCCCCACAAGTAGGTTGTGAGTTAAAGAGAAAGAGAGGTTCTGGAGTGAGTTAAATGAGGTAATGGTGAGTATTTCCAGAGGAGAGGAGAGAGTAGTGATAGGTGCAGACTTTAATAGGCATGTTGGTGAGGGGAACAGAGTGATAAGGACGTGTTGGGCAGGTTTGGAGTCAGGGAAAGGAACGGTGAAGGACAGATGATAGTAGACTTTGCTAAGAGGATGGAGATGGCTGTGGTAAATACTGTTTTCCATGAGAGAGAGCATTATGTGACTTATAAGAGCACACAGGTAGATTACATCTTATTTTTACAAAGTGATCTAAAAGAGATTAGTGACTGTAAAGTTGTGGTGGGAGTACCTACCACCTGTTCACTGGACCTAATCCCTTCGGCAATCCCACTGGACCCAAATCCCTTTGCAAAATGGTGGCGCGGCAGTAGCACACAGCGGCCACTTCGGATCCAAAATGGTGCTATTTATGTTTTTAGCCCGACCAAAAACGGCAAATGGACACCAAAAGCATTGGTGTTTCATGTATACGACCGCCAGACGCTTTCTTTCAAATATAATAATCATGCAGCAAAAATACCTGCATAAGGGGCGAGGAAAGCGGAAGAGGAAGCGCGGAAAGCTGGCGGGTGTCTGTGCTAGGCTAAAAACAAACCGTAGTATGCACACTCCCGTCCATACTACTTGCTAACGTTTGCTCCCTTTATAATAAACTGGACTATCAGACTACAGCGAACTACACGGCGTGAATTTAGAAACTGTAGTGTCTTTGTTTTCACGGAAACATGGCTCAGCGACAGAGAGTTCCGGAGGCCGCCATTCAAACTAGACGGGTGCTAACATCGTTTTGTGCTGACAGAAATGCAGCTCCGTGCGGTAAGACTCGCAGTGGTGGCGTGTGTGTTTACATCAACACTGAATGGTGCAAGAACTGTGATCGTTTCTACTTTTTGTTCATCGCTAGTGGAGTTTATGACTGTTAGATGCAGGCCAATTTTTTTACCACGGGAATTCACCGCTATTCTCATTATCGGAGTGTACATGCCACCGAGCCCTAATGCTAAGGAGGTGCTTTATGTACTGTACGCGGCTATTAGCGAACTGCAGAAATGCACACCCTGACGGAGTGTTTTGTTTTATCATCGCAGGAGATTTCAACCATGCAAAATCTCAAAACAGTGCTTCCTAAATTTTACCTACATGTGGACTTTGCAGCGAGAGGGGAAAACACGCTGGATCTTGTTTACACAAAAACATCCCCGGCGGGTACCAAGCGGAGCCCCGCCCCCATCTCGGATACTCAGACCACATCTCTGTTATGCTAATGCCGGCATACAGACCACTCGTCAGGCGCTCTAAACCTGTGTTAAAGAAGGTGAGAACGTGGCCAACAGGAGCTACTTTTGCTCTTCAGGACTGTTTTTGAGTGCACTGACTAGCAGATGTTTAGGGAAGCTGCAACCAACGGCGAATCTGTTAACCTGGAGGAGTACACGACATCAGTGATTAGCTATATCGGCAAGTGCATCAATGACGTGACTGTCTCCAAGACCATCACAACACGCTCCAACCAGAAACCGTGGATGACCACAGAGGTGCGTGCGCTGCTAAAGTCCAGGCACTCCGCCTTCAGGGCAAAGGACAAGTCGGCCATCAGAGAGGCAAAGCGCACGTACGGCAAGAAAATTCACGGCCACTTTCAGGACAGCAGAGACACTCGGCCCATGTGGCAGGGCATCCAGACAATCACCAACTACAAGACAACTCCACCTGCTTGTAACAGTGACGTCTCCCTCCCAGATGCGCTGAACGATTTTTCTACGCCCGGTTTGAGGTGCAGAACAACGTGGCAGCGAGGAAGACCACCCCTCCTCCCATCGGCCAGGTGCTCTGTCTAACCACGGCTGATGCAAGGAGAACTTTAAGCAAAGTTAACCCACGGAAGTCTTCTGGACCGGACAACATCCCTGGCAGACTGCTCAGGGACTGTGCAACACAACTAGCAGATGTCTTCACTGACATCTTCAAACACTTCCCTGTGCACCACTGTCGCTCCCACGTGCCTGAAAACTGCTACTGCTTCCACCTCCCATCCTGATCATGTTCTACAGAGGGACCATCGAGAGCATTCTGAGCAGCTTCATTACTGCCTGGTTTGGGAACTGCACCGTTTCGGGTCGCAAGACCCTGCAGAGGACAATGAGAACAACTGAGAAGATCATTGGAGTATCTCTTCCTTCTATAACGGACATCTATACCACACGCTGCATTCGCAAAGCTAACAGCATTGTAGAGGACCCCACACACCCCTTACACTCACTCTTCACACTCCTGCCCTCTGGAAGAAGATACTGTAGCATTCGGACCCTCACAACCCGAATGTGTAACAGTTTCTTTCCTCAAGCCATCAGGCCGCTCGACACCGAACTGAACTACCTCAACCTACAAATATGCACACACTCAAACATTTTTTGTTAAGCACAGTCACTTTACAATGCTATAGTCACTTACAGTACTATTTGCACAATATTGTTGTTAATTTGCACATTTCATGTCTATGTTCTGTTCTCTATTGTCTTTTTTGCACTGTCTTTGTAATGTTCGTATTGTTTATTGCTCTGTCTGTTTCTGCACTGTCTGCACTGGGTTGCACACATGCACTTTATGTCTATCCTGTTTAGTGGCTCTTTGTTGTTTTGTAAATTCTATGTTTGTGTAGCACCAGGGGGTCCTGGCGAAACGTTATTTCATTTCACTGTACAGAGTGCCCTCTTGGCAGTCACTGAGAAGCTGCATGCCGCCAGATCATCCAAACTGTCATCTGTTCTCATCCTTCTCGATCTCTCAGCTGCATTCGACACAGTCAACCACAAGATTTTGCTGTCCACTCTCAGTAGTATCGGTATTTGTGGAACAGAATTTGTGGTTTGCTTCCTACTTGAAAGGCCGTTCCTATTAGGTAACATGGAGAGGAACAACATCTGCCCTACGCAGACTCCACTGGTGTCCCACAAGGCTCAGTACCTGGTCCTCTTCTTTCCCCCCACTATACTCACTCACTTGGCAAAGTTATTTCCTCACATGGGTTCACATACCATTGGTGGGACACCAGTGGAGTCTGCGATGACACTCAACTTGTCTTTTCCCCTGCAAGGATTTTAAATTGCCTGGCAGACATATCATGATGGATGGCAGTTCACCAGCTGAAACTCAACCCTTGCAAAACTGAACTACTTTTTATCCCAGCTGACTCATCCCATGCCAGGATCCAAAAAAAAACAACAACAAAAAAAACCTTACTCTTTTCAACAGGTTTTTGTTGTTGTTACACAGATTTGTGAACTATTGTATCAGTATTGAGCTGATTAATGATATGACTCAAAGCACTTTTTGTACGTCACTCTGGACAAGAGCGTCTGCTGTAAATGTAAACCTATACAGAGGAAGAGGTTAGCCAAGAAGAAGTGGGACATGGAAAAGACTGAGGAAAGCAGACAGGAATACAAGGATTTGCGGCACAGAGTAAAGAGGGAAGCGGCTAAGGCCAAACAGAAGGCATATGATGAGCTGTACACTGGGTTAGACACTAGAGAAGAAAAGAAGAACTTATACACGTTAGCAAGGCAGAGGGATCGAGATGGGAAGAATGTGCAGCAGGTTAAGGTTATTAAGGATCGAGACAAAAAGGTGCTCACAAGTGAGGAGAGTGTACAGAGAAATGGAAGGAGTACTTTAAAGTGTTGATGAATGAGGAGAATGAGAGGAAAGAAATGGTAGAAGAGGTAAACATTATGGAGCAGGAAGTTAAAAAGATTAGTGCAAACGAAGTTAGGATGGCTTTGAAGAGGATGAAAAGAGGAATGAAGGAGGAGTGTAATGGTGCCTATCTTTAAGAACAAGGGTGATGTGCAGAGTTGCAACAACTACATAAAGTTGATGAGTTGAACAATGAAAGTATGGAAAGACGTAGTAGAAGCTAGGCTAGGGAGGGTAGTAGATATTTGTGAGCAGTATGGCTTTATGCCAAGAAAGAGCACTACAGATGCAAGCTTTGCGCCGATTAGGAGAATATCAGCTAGAATCAAGGGGAAGGTGTACAAGACAAAGTTGAGACCAGCAATGATGTATGGTTTAGAGACAGTGGCGCTGAGGAAGAGACAAGTAGCAGAGCTGAAGATGTTCTTTGGGATTAGAAATGAGTTGATCAGGGGGACGGCTCATGTTTGAGGTTTTGGGGAAAAGGTCAGGGAAGCCAGGTTAAGGTGGGTTGGACATGTACAGAGGAGGCATAGCGAATATATTGGTAAGAGGATGTTAGAAATGAAGCTAACAGGCAGAAGGCAAAGAGAAAGACCAAAAAGAAGGTATATGGATGTGATAAACGAGGACAAGAAGTGGGTGTGAGTGAAGAGGATGTAGAGAATAGGGTTAGGTGGAGATGATTCACTGGAGAGGGGAAAGGAGAAGAAGAAGATATAACCACAATGCAAAAAAAGAGAAAACCCCAAACTTTAATTAAAGTGCAGTTATTCAGTGGGAAAAAAAAGTCCAGACATTTATGTTTGTCATTGTAGGTAAGAAAAGGCTTTTTTTCTTGCATGCCTCCCAAACAGCTTGTTAGCGTCTAATGGTTAGGGTTATTACCAACTCTAAACACTTTAGTATGATACAGTCTAAAATCGAACAAAATTAAACATTTTAATGCAGAATTTTTAAGTCTTTCCTATTCAAATGTATCTGTTATAATTTAATTAAACAAAAGAGTATAATTGCCTGATTCTATTTGAAATAATACAGTGAGTCATTATAAAGTAACGAAGGGAAAATAATATTAAATATAAACGATATTATTCTCTTTCTGGCTTAATACCATAAAATGTGAATAATTATAAAAGGGTTTTGTGTTATTTTTATATAAATACAGTAAATTGTCGGCGCTTTCTACACACACTGTCACCTTTCACTAGTTCTGGGTTTTAAATGAGTGCTGATTGTGTATGAAGTGCACTAGAGAGTGTGTAAACTCCACTATTTTCTAGTCTAGGAAGTAGAAAGTGATTTAGGACTGAGTGACTGTTAGTCCAGTTGAACTTACCTTGATCTTTCCAGCAGAACGCAGTTAAACACCGGAAATCCCCCCAGAACGGATCAGATGGAAGTGTGATGGTAAAACCCTGTCAGAAATATTGGAATGGAAAGATGATTAGTAGAGTCGGACAGATCAGTTCATCAATCAGAAAAACTGCAGCACGTCTTCTTCTGTTTCTGTCAATGTGTAGAGGAACCACAGCCACAGGGTCACAGCGACACCTGCTGGAGGAGAGGAAACTCATCAAACAGGTAATAACACTAAAATATCACGGATTTTAATGTTTAACTGAATAAAATATATTTAAATGATCCCAATGTTTATTATCACAGTTGTGCAGCAGGTGTTAGTGTTTTAAAGAAGTTATAACTAGATGAAGGTTTACATTCACTTACAGTAAAACTTGGAGTTAAAACTGCTGCCGCGGTTCACCGAACCGTTACACGAATCTGTAAAACTGAGGAATAAAATCAAAAATACACTGATAGAAATCTTTATTTACGCTTTAGATTCACTGAGGAATAAAGACTAAATACGGTAAAAGAAATGTTTATTTCCATTTCATCTGTCACTTTTCTCCACTTCACTCTTTCTTCATACAGTAAAACTGATTTTCTTCAGCACGCGCTGTGGAGATTCACCTGAGGTAAAAACCGGTTAGCTTAGCATAGACACCAATGGACACTGCGCACGCGCGCTCTTTTCTCTGTATTCTGTGATAATAAACAATATACAAATTTAATTAAAATAATAATTAACATAATTAAAATATTAATTTAGTGAAGTGGACTTTGATATTCTGTGTTTATTAAATATTAATAATTGCTCGTTTATCCCATTTTTACTTCAGCAGTCTTGATAAATGCAGTTTATTTGGTACTTTAATGTGTTTTATAAGATAAATTGAACATTAATTATTATATTACAATATATTCTGTCCTGATATAATGTTACAGCCCTAATGTTCATGTGACATGTAAAAACCGATATACACATACATAAGATAAGGGTGCCATTTGTTTTTTACTTTCAGTTTAACCACCTGTTAGATTATCAGTGAATAATAAATGATTTGATATGGATTTAATCTTAAACAGAACTTTCTTAGACTGTCCACTTTCACCATGAGTATAATGATGATAGTTTAATAAAGCTTGACATTCTTGGGCTCTGTTTCATTCACACAGGGAGAAACCCTCTCATCTAACAGTAAGAATTATGAATTTATTTTTTATTGACTGTTCACATGTCAGCAATTTACAGGAAAATTACGGAATTACAGAAATACTGTAAAGCAAATGTCATCAAACTGAATGTCTTTGAGGCTAACAGGGATTTACACATGGAGAACCTGAAAATCCTGTATGAGCCGCCAGAAACACAATCACTCAAACACAGGTAAATAGGTCAGACCGCAACTTACAATTTCTTTTTTTATTATTAATATTACAACCTAAATTTCTGAAAAGTTGGGACTTTTAAAAAATTTGATTAAAAAATAAAAGACTTTCAATTCACAAGGCAATATTTTATTTACAATAGAACAACATAGAAAACAATAATGTTTACAATGAGAAATTTTACACTTGTATCCACTAAATAAACTCATTTCCAATTTGATGCCTGCTACGGATCTTAAGAAAGTTGGCACGGAGCAACAAAGACCTGAAAAAGCAAAACATTTTAAAAAGATTCAGCTGGAGGAACATCAGGCAACTAATTAAGTTAATTGACATCAGGTCAACAATGATTAACAATGTAACGTGATTAGCTATAAAGGAATGTGTAAGAGAGGCAGTCTTTCAGAGATAAACATTGTGAAAACAGATTGTGGAATACTCCAAAAACAATGTTTTTCCTTGTGAAATTTTAAATCCAATCATCTACAATACATAATATCATCAAAAGATTTAAAGAAACGGGACAAATCTCTGTTGGTAAGGGACAAGGACGAAGACCTGTGTTTTATGCCTGTCGTCCCTCAGACAACACTGCATCACTCATCAGCATGATTCTGGAATTGGCATAACTAAATAGACCCAGGAAAACTTCCACAAACCATCGTCAGTCAACATAATCTGCCATGCTATCTGCAGATACCAACTAAAGCTCCATCATACAAAAAAGAAGTCATATGTGAATAAAGTCTAGAAGCGCCGTTGAGTCCTGTGGGCCGAGACTTATTTAAAATCATGTGATTTAAAGTGAAAAAGTGTTCTATGGTCAGTCCAAATTTGACATTTGAGTCTAAATCACAGATGTCCTCCGGGCTGAAGAGGAGAGCGATCTTCCAGTGTGTTATCAGCGTTTAGCTCAAAATGGTATGGGGTGTATAAATGCATTTGGTTTGGGCAGCTTGCATGTTTTGGAGGACATTATAAATGCTAAATGGTATATTTTCTTCAATTGTGTAAAGCTGCTTTGTGACAATCACCATTGTAAAAAGCGCCAAACAAATAAAAGTGAATTGAATATATAAAGTTGTTAGAATAACATATGGCCCCCTTCCAGATCTAGATAATGAAAGTGTGTCTGTTATGTGTAATCCATGTTAAAAAATGTGTCTTTAATCCAGTTTTAAATTGACAGTGTGTGTTTGCCTCCCGAACAGTTTTGGTTAAATTTTTCCAGAGTTTGGGTGCTAGATAAGTATCTGTCACCTGCAGTTGATTTAAAGATTCTAGGAATTATAAGATTGTCAGAGTTTTGAGAGCCCAGTGGACGTAAAGGACTATAATAGGATAAGAGTCACTCGGGTACTGAGGTGCTAAACCATTCAGGACTTTATAAGTAATTAACAAGATTTTAAAATCTATTCGATATTCAATAGGGAACCAGTGCAGTGTTAACAGAACCCGGCTAAAATGGTCGTCCATCCTGGTTCTAGTAAAAACTCTAGCTGCTGTATTTTGGACCAGCTGGAGCGTTACTATGATCTAATCTTAAGGTCATGAACGTATGAATTAAAATTTTCGTCTTTCACGTCTAGCATATATCTCGTAATTTACATATATTTTTAAGATGGTAAATTGCAGTTTTGCAGATGCTAGAAATGTGACCCCTCGGAGGAAAGATCTATTAAAAAGCACACTAACTGCCTAACTGATGATATAAATTTACAAAGCAGTCCTCAAATGTTAGACAGTGATTTTAATTATTACATGCAGAGGCTTTAGGTCCGATAATAAAAAACCTTGGTTTTTTAGAATTCAGCAATAAGAAATCACTCGTTATTAATCCATTTTTTTCATTAACTTTGCATTCTGTTAGTTTTTTTAAAATTGGTATTTTAGCCAGGCTGCGAAGAAATATATAGTGTCATCAGAGTGTCATCAGCATAGCAGTAAAACCTTACACAGTGTTACGTAATGATATTTACCAAGGGTAGCGTAAAGTTTTAAAAGGTAACGGTCCTAGTACTAAGCCCTGGGGTACTCCATACTGTACTTGTAAGTGACATGATACCGCTTCATTCACTGCTACGAATTGATGATGGTCAGATAAGCAAGATATAAACCACGCTAGCACACTTCCACTGATGCCAACAAAGTTTTCTAATCTATTGAAAAGAATGAGAAGTGATGTTTTTTTCTAAGTGTGAGTGGGCTGGTGTCGCTGGAGACTACTGTTCTGTGTAAAACTCTTCCCACATATTGAGCAATGATACGGCTTTTCTCCTGTATGAATGCGTTGGTGTTGCTGGAGATTTCTATTCTGTGTGAAACTCTTCCCACATACTGAGCAATGATACAGCTTTTCTCTTGTATGAATGCGTTGGTGTTGCTGGAGATTTCTGTTCTGAGTAAAACTCTTTCCACAGTGTGAACACGTATACGGCTTCTCTCCAGTGTGAACACGTTGATGTTCCTGGAGATGATTGTTTCGTGTAAAACTCTTCCCACACTGTGAGCAGTAATACGGTTTTACCCCTGTGTGAATGTGTTGGTGTTTTTTAAGAGAATCCCTAAAACTAAAACTTTTCCCACACTGTGAACATGTATATGGCTTCTCTCCACTGTGAATGCGTTGGTGTTGCTGAAGAGTACTGTTCCGTGCAAAACTCTTCCCACACTGTGAGCAGTAATACGGTTTTACTCCTGTATGAATGCGTTGGTGTTGCTGGAGATGACTGTTTCGCGCAAAACTCTTCCCACACTGTGAACAGTAATACGGTTTTACTCCTGTATGAATGCATTGGTGTTCCTTGAGAATACTGTTTTCTTTAAAACTCTTTCCACACTGTGAACATTTATATGGTTTCTCACCTGTATGAATGCGTTGGTGTTGCTGAAGATGACTGTTCTGTGTAAAACTCTTCCCACACTGTGAGCACTGATATGGTTTTTCTTCTGTGTGAATTTGGTTGTGTCTTTTGAGGGAAACCCTAAAAGTAAAACTCTTCCCACACTGTGAACACTGATATGGCTTTACTCCTGTGTGAATTCGCTTGTGTCTTTTGAGAGAACCCCTAAAAGTAAAACTTTTCCCACACTGTGAACATCTATAAGGCTTCTCTCCAGTATGAACGCGTTGGTGTCGCTGAAGAGTACTGTTCCGTGTAAAACTCTTCCCACACTGTGAACACTGATACGGTTTCTCTCCAGTGTGAATGCGTTGGTGTTGCTGGAGATGACTCGGACAAGTAAAACTATTTCCACAATCAGAGCACTGATATGGTTTCTCTCCGGTCTGAATACGGTGGTGTTTAATGAGCTTTCTCTTCTTTCTAAAACTCTTTCCACACTGTAAGCGGTGAATTTCATCCTGATCTTTTTGAAGGGCATTTATGTGGAAGGAACCAGATGAATTTTCTTGACTGCTGGAACTTTCTGTGGACACCAGATTCTCACATTCTTTTTCTTCAGTCTTTATCCAAGTTGGAGAGCAGGACAGGACTTGGTCTGGGACACCACTCATATCTAAAGCAGAAAAAAGACAAAACATACAAAGGTAATAATGTTAGTTGATTAAACAATCAGATCACTTCTTAATCGCCTTCTCTTTGGTTGTTACAAAGATCAAGCAATTTTATAAGGACTTAATAAAATATTTTTCTTTAATATCATATTTTAATTTAGTATAAAATGTAAAGTTTAAATTGTTAGATTAGCAAACTAACTTTGATTACTTCAGGATGATACTTCTAGTCTATAATCTACAGAATTTTAAAGTAATTCCTATTCAAATGTACCTAATGTTTATTATAAAGAAGAAATAATGATGACGAAGAGGAATTATAAATAATTTTCCTGGAAAATTACTTGATCCTTATGACCACCGTACAGAGGGTAATTTATTAGTCTTAATTGTCTGATCAACCAACAAATTAAACTGTCTAGTTTATTTAGACTTTGGATTTACTGAGGAATACAGACTAAATACATTAACAGAAATGTATATTTTTATTTTACCTGTCAGTTTCTTCTTCATTTCAATCTTACTCTTTTAACATTTTTATATTACAATATATTCTGTCCTGATATAATGTTACAGCCCTAATGTTCATGTGACATGTAAAAACCGATATACACATACATAAGATAAGGGTGCCATTGTTTTTTACTTTCAGTTTAACCTGTTAGATTATCAGTGAATAATAAATGATTTGATATAGATTTTAATCTTAAACAGAACTTTCTTAGACTGTCCACTTTCACCATGAGTATAATGATGATAGTTTAATAAAGCGAGATTTATTGAGATGTGAATATTATTCTTATAAAACTTTATTAGTTCATACGTTGACTTGTCACTCTATTTTAGTGCTTTATTTACACCAAACACGAGCAGCGCGGTGAGACGCAACACTAAAGCCCATTAAATTCACTGCTATTTGCCTACACTGGATGCGGAACAACGCGACATGACAAATCCGGCACAGTTAATGTTTTTTAAGCTTTTTGCAATGGCCACTTTGTCGCATACAATGTAGAAAACTTCAAGCTTTCGTGGTCGCGCCAGGACGCGTCACGTTCATGTCTATTATAGACAAGCAGTCAAGCAGCTTAACGTTATTATTGCAAACATAGCAGACTCATTGGAAACTACCTTATCTGTATTAAAGAAAAGGAGCCACATCATCTAGAGTGTAACAGAATGTATATTCAGTATACATTATTCAGTATATTCAGTAGCCCAGTCAAGCTCCACGGAGTCAAACGAAGGACTAATTAATGTCGATAACTCCAGATGTTCATTGATAAAGCTTGCTGCAGTAGTTCATGTGAATGAACATGTAACATGGTAGCGAAGTTCTTACACTATGACTGAGGAAGAACTGCTGTTCTTAGGGAGTTTTCCTGATTATCAAAATGGATAAAGTCACCAACAATTAATGTTTTAAGGAAGTAGCCAGATTTGTAATAACATCTGCAAATTCTATGAAGAAATCAGAGTAGGGCCCTGGAAATGAATGACTAGACTTGCTTTTAGTCTCTAGATATTTTACGTTGATATAGAGAATGTATTACATTTGTTTTTAGGTTTTTTTTTTCGTGTTACGCTCAGATTACTATTATTATAAAAAGATTTATTTTATGTTTTGCTTTTGTTTGGGAAACAGATACAAGCTCAATATGGTAAACCCCGAGTGACGACTCTATGCAGTCATCAGACAGTTGGTTTAGTCTGTTTGTCCGCTCCCTGGCCTTGACCGTTTGTAGTCACTGTTTAACCAGTCCTGTTCTAAGAATGTGTTCTATATTACAAGAAAGTAGAGCAGCACCTTCCCAAATGGAATGGATACCGTCCCGCCCTAACAGTCCAGTTTTGCCCACAGAATTGCTCCAGTTATTTATGAAGCCCACATTGATTTTGGAGCACTAATCGGACATCCAGCAGTTTAGCGACCATAACCTGCTGTAAGGTACGAGTATTATGAGTAACACGCAACTAACTTATCGTACATCCTAACTATCACTGACCGATGATATCTTTACCTACAGTTCTAAGGGGCATGGCCAAATGTACATGTAAATGTCCTTATTTTCTGCACATTCAGTACAGCACAGTGAAATTTTAACCATTAAAGCCACCGCTGCCCACTACATAATATATCATATACATTTTTTCAGTGCATCAAAAAAGACAAGGTGAGACAAAAACCTCAAAAACCTAAGTCAATACAGGAAAAAAAACATAACATGGTTTAAACTACAAATCTAATTATACAATGAAAATAGAATTATAGAGATAGCAGATACTGTCTCCGTCACCAAAAAACATTCACTGTGTATTAGTATCTGAGAATAAAAACTGAATGTGCAGCAGAGAAAAAATGTTTTGTTGCTGTTTTAAAAAGGTTAAACAAAAACCATTTAAATATATACAATAATTTGTTTCTGTCAATCTTTCCCACAAATATTTAATTCCTTCTTTCTGTTCTCTTTGTAATAGTTGGACTCTGTTGGGGATTTCTGGTACTATAGATCGTCTGCTGTCTCAATAATACTGTATAAAGTTTACATTTTTGCCAAATTAATCTTCAGATCAGAACTAGTTAATTTCACACCAGATCACTGTGGCATGTCATCATGACCAGTTACAGGATTTTGTCTGTGTAGCTGAGAATTTCTCTGGTTTATTTTGCCCACACTAGCAGTGATGCGGTTTATCTCAAGTATGAATGCGCTGGTGTTCTTGGAGATGACTGTTCTGTGTAAAAAACTCTTCCCACACTGTGAACACTCATACGGTTTTACTCCTGTGTGAATTTGCTCGTGCTTTCTGAGATAACCCCTAAAAGTGAAACTCTTCCCACACTGTGAGCAGTAAAACGGGAACGGTTCATCTCCAGTGTGAATGCGTTGGTGTTGCTGAAGAGTACTGTACTGTGTAAAACTCCTCCCACACCGTGAGCAGTGATACGGTTTTGCTCCTGTGTGAATTTGCTCATGTTTTCCAAGAGAATCCCTAACAGTAAAACTCTTCCCACACTGTAAACATGGATACGGTTTTCTCTCCAGTGTGAATGCGTTGGTGTTGCTGGAGATGACTCGGACAAAAAAAAACTTTTCCCCACAAACAGAGCACGGATATGGTTTCCCTCTTCGATCTGAATGGGGTGGTGTTTTAATGAGCTTTCTCTTTTTTCTTTCCACACCTTAAGCGGTGAATTTTATTCTGAACATCTTTTTGAAGGGCATTTATGTGGAAAGGACCAGATGACTTTTCTTGACTGCTGTAACTTCCTGCGGACACCAGATTCTCACATTCTTTTTTTTTCTGTCTTTATTCAAGTTGGAGAACAGAACAGGGCTTGATCTGGGAAACCACTCATATCTTAAGCAGAAAAAAGGCAAAACATAGAAAGGTTAAATATGTTTTAAAGTTGACTTCGGACATAATTTTAATTGCTATTTACTGCTCATAACAGTCTAGAGACAGTGCTGGTTAGACTACATGGGGGGCAGTGGTGGCAGTGGTGGCTCAATGGTTAAGCTGCTGAGGTGTTAATCTAAAGACCAGAAAACCAAGGTTTAAGCCCCACCACTGGAAAGCCAACCACTGTTAAGTCCCTGAGCAAGACCCTTAACCCTTTCTGCTCCAGGGGCGCTGTACCATAGCTGACCCTGCGCTCTGACCCCCAACTTACTAAGATGGGATATGCGAAAAAAATAATTTTACTGTGTTGTAAAGTATAAGTGACAAATAAAGAAATTCATTTTATCATTATTATAATGTTGTAAAGGAAACAGCCCTCTCCTGCGGTCATATTTGACTAATTATCAGTTTGTAGATGTAAATGGCGAATTCTTTATCCTTACTAAAGTAAAGTTCTGTTTTTTAGGCCCACTGCTTCTATCTCCTGGTACAATTAAATTCAAATGCGAACAAGTTCATACATTGTAGGACATACAGTTAAACTCTATATGCAACTGATCAAGCTTACAGCGAATAGGTAACAGTACAAAATAAAAATAAAAACATATTAACAGTAAAGCAATAAAGGGCGTGTCTGCATATAAATAGTGAACCAGGAGAGTATGGAAACGTGTCCTCTTAAAGATCCACTGACAAGCAAGTAGTTTTCTAACCCAAAGTGCAGTTTATTTACAGAAGTGACCAAACAATACACATCAACTAACCCGACCTGACTAACCACGAACACTGACATAAACACAGACTCACCAGGCAGTGGTACACAAACAATAACCCTACAACCACATGGCGACAATGGGGTATATAAACACTAGACAAACAAACTAACACATGGACCAAGGGTGACACGTAACCAGGAACAAATGGGGACAAGGATTACGAGAACCCGCCATCTAACCCCCATTGTGGGGATGGCCTACGATCTGGCTCGTACGAGTGTGTGCACGGTCCCTTACAAAGCATGCGTTAAAGAAACCGTTGGGTTAACTAGGAGTATCGGGAGTCCTCTGAGCACCAGTCACCTAATATCAGTCGGCTCTGATAGGTAGATATAAATTTTAAAGAGAAAAAAAAAGGTAAATATCTATATATAAAAAGAATAACAGGAAATGATTTAGAAGAGAATAGAATCAACAAAGCACAATTTTGTTTGCCAGCCTGTTTTACAAGCGGAACCTTCACCGTTCTCGAAATCCTAGACAGATGCACTTTAAGCGCAGTGCAATACCAATGTGCAATACCAATATTGATGTGGGCAAAAAATTTAACAGTTCTGCTGTAAGAAATAATTTTCTTACATGAAATTATGTGTGCCACAATTATTGGCAACCCCTGATGGTTAATACTTTGTACAAACCCTTTTTGTCAACAAGACAGCACTTAATCTTCTCCTATAACATTTCACAGGATGGAGAATACAGAGACCATTTCTCTTTACACAGATCATCTAGAGACCACCTAGAGTCCTCTTATGCACTCTTCTCTTCAGCTCACTTCACAGGTTGAGGTCTTGGGACTGAGATGGGCATGGAAGAAGCTGAAAGACCAAATGACGGCCCATCTTTAGCCTTCTGGCAGAGACCATCAGGCAACGGTCCCAGTACCTCTTAGCAAACTCCAGACGTCTACGCTTGTGATTGTAGGTGAGAAAGGGCTTTTTCCCTGCTTGCCTCCCAAACAGCTTGGTGGCATGTACATAGCGTCTGGTGGTTATTATGGAGACTTTTTGACCCCAAGATACCCCTTTTTGATGCAGTTCTCCATCACTGAGCTTTGGAGATTTTTCACCTCTCATACCATCGTCCTTACTGTGCGTGGTGGCAAGATAAACTTGGGTCCTCGTCCAGCCTTGTTTGTCACTGTTACAGTTGTTTTAAAGTTCTTAAATGATACCTCTGACTGTAGATATGGTCAATTTTATGAGAGTGACTATTTGCTTGACCCATGAAGGCTGACACGCCTTATTTAAATGGGGTGTTTTCTTGTCTTTCCAACGTTAAACAGTGAATAAGAGAAATAGGCCTCTGTGCCGCATCATATTTATACCACAGGAAAACAGAAAGTCATGAATCACTAATTAAAAGTTCATAGATACTCCAAGCAACCTTTAAAAACTACATTAAATATTACAAAAATGCTTCAATTACATTTATTTAATAGTAATTGTTACGGGTGCCAAAAATGGTAGAACAAGTGATTTAATAAAATTTTTAAATCATGTTTTTTTTTGTGTGTGTGCGATATATATATTTTTTATGTTTTCTGCAATAAAAATGTGATTTATTTTATGGCTTTTAACACATCTTAACCAGGGGTGCCAATAATTGTGGAGGGCACTGCACGTTAATCATACTTGTGGTGATATGAACTGAGAGAAAATAAAGAGAAACACTGGACACTGTGAAGAATAAAGACATTTACGAATTTACAACCTAGCTCATTTATATGATTAAGTTATAGCTTAACGGTCAACTGACAGGAAACAAAGTACAGTTGACTGACACCCTAACATTACATTAATATTTTCGAGTGTAACATTTTGTCAGAAGTATGTAAACAGGTAAAAAAAAATTAGCAGTATTGGTGCACCAGCAGTCAGAAGACACTCGTCATACAGTGCTCTGCTCTCGGTAAGAGATGACGTAATCACAGCCCCTCCCCTCCCTTACAAGAACCCTAAAATACTGCGTTGTCTCTTCTTAACATGATCATTACACTTAATATTTACTTCCGAATAGTAGAAACAGCTAATCTAATTAGTAATGGCATTTTTCACAAACAATAAATAATAAGTAATGACTACTTTACATTCTTTATGATCTTAAAAAAGGTCAAGCAATTTTACTGTGAATTTTTCAATTCAACATATGTTGAAATACACTAGAAAAAAATTATGTGTATTGTGTTTTACATTTTGAGGTAAATATGATGACATTCTAAAAAGATCAAGTCAGGCAGCCCAGGTGTCTGCAGTTCCTGACCATCAGACAAGGTCCCAAAATAAATGTAAATGCTAAGCTGAAGACACAGCTGTCCTTTGTCTCAATGATAATGTAAAGAACTGGAATGACATTGTTCTGCTGATGAGATCAGAGCTGGGGTAATTTCCGTAACTCACACACACAAACCCCTGGATTAATTAAAATCAGACATACAACAGATTGTTAGATTAGCAAATCAACTGTATTTACTTCACGATGACCTTACATAATTTAAACATAAGTAAACATTTTAATGTCGCATTTAGAGTAATTTTTTTTATTCTGGAAATTCTCGGCTGTGTTATTTGAGCATGGTACCGAGTAAACCGTTCACAGGGGCAATCAGCAACTCAACCTAACACACATTCAAAGAGTGGAATATTGAGGGGAACATTAAACCGTGCAGGGACAACAGTTAAAGGGGAAAGCAAAACCTGTGTGCTGAATACTGCTGGGCGGTGCGGAGAGGCAAAGGGGAGGTACCGCAAACACTGGCCGTTTTTCTCTTTCAAAGTTTTAGTGAATCCCTAAAGAAATCTGCTGACATCACACTACCCTTTACACACAACCCCTTTTTAAAACTCTGCCCTTCAGTCACCATAGAGAGGCTGATTCACCAAACTAAATTGGTCTAAAGAACTAACAATTAAAAACTTTATTTCAGCTTTCAGTAAAATTATATTGACGGCTAAATTAAACAGAAAAGAGGAATTATGTAAAAAATTCGATTCGATTTGCAATAATACCGATTTAAAAAAACTACCAGTAATAAAAATAAGTCATTATAAAGTAATGAAGGAAAAAGTAAATTAAATATAAATGATATTATTCTGTTTTTGACTAAATACCCTAAAATGTTCAGAATTATAAGTTTTTGTGTTATTTTTATACAGTATAATTAAATATAATACAGTAAATTGTCGGCGCTTTCTACACACACTGTCACCTTTCACTAGTTCTGGGTTTTAAATGAGTGCTGATTGTGTATGAAGTGCACTAGAGAGTGTGTAAACTCCACTATTTTCTAGTCTAGGAAGTAGAAAGTGATTTAGGACTGAGTGACTGTTAGTCCAGTTGAACTTACCTTGATCTTTCCAGCAGAACGCAGTTAAACACCGGAAATCCCCCCAGAACGGATCAGATGGAAGTGTGATGGTAAAACCCTGTCAGAAATATTGGAATGGAAAGATGATTAGTAGAGTCGGACAGATCAGTTCATCAATCAGAAAAACTGCAGCACGTCTTCTTCTGTTTCTGTCAATGTGTAGAGGAACCACAGCCACAGGGTCACAGCGACACCTGCTGGAGGAGAGGAAACTCATCAAAATTTGATTTTATTCGCCAAGTATTTGTAGACACACAAGGAATTTGTTGTGTTTTTTGGAGTACTTGGTACACACATACACTTGCAGTATTTGGCAGACTTACAATATTCCGTGTTATACAACTGAGCAATTGGGGGTTAAGGGCCTTGCTCAGGGGTCCAACAGTGGTGGCTTGCCAGAGCTGGGAATCGAACCCACAACCTTCAGGTTGGTAATCCAACACCTTAACCATGAGCCACCAGCCACATACATACACACATACATACACACACATACATACATACATACACACACTTAACCAACACAAGTTCACAAAAACCCATACCAGTTAGAAAATATCCATTATACCCAAAATACTTCACTTCATTTGTGGTAGAATCAAATAAATGTTTTTAAATCGTGACGGAGCTTTAATAACAAACACACAGAGTGTGTTATTGTTTTATTTATTTATTTATTTTGCAAGTACTGTGTTGCGTCATCCTCCGTCTTACTATTTTTCTTGTCTGCAGTTCCAACAAAAACCACACGAGGGCACTAATACAGAATAAAATTGTCCACTGCCGATTTCAGAAGAATTCACATAACAATAATAATAATAAAATAAAATAAATTTTAAAGTGTAACTCTGCTGCATGTATAACAATTAAATTACCCAAAAATCTATCTATCTATCTATCTATCTATCTATCTATCTATCTATCTATCTATCTATCTATCTATCTATCTATCTATCCATCTATCTATCTATCTATCTATCTATCTATCTATCTTTGCCTAACTATTTAAAATATAGGTAAAATTTTGGTAACGTTTATGATATGACAGAATTAAATTTTCTTCTAATGTTTTAAATAATGTTTTTTTTTTAATTAGAAAAATACATTAATACAACATAAACCGGGCGTTTTAAAAATAAATTGACAACTTTTTTATAACTCAAAGGTAACATTACAAAAGAAACCTGGGTAAGGTTTCTTAAAAACATTAGCTAACTAGCCTATTGTTTCCAGTTTTCTTTAATTGCAGCCCCCCCCCCACACACACACACTCCACAAGTCCCTAAATCTATAACACCACACCTACTCCTGGCTGCTACATGCACCCCCATTTGCATGGTGATATGATCCAATGTGCAGTATATCTCTATGGTCCATATATACAGCTACGTTTCAATAACCCAGTAATTCGACTGTATTTTGTTTATTTGTAAATTGTAGGGGAAGTGGTGGCTCATGGTTAAGGCGTTGGATTACCAACCTGAAGGTTGTGGGTTTGATTCCCAGCTCCACCAAGCCACCACTGCTGGGCCCCTGAGCAAGGCCCTTAACCCCCAATTGCTCAGTTGTATAACAAGAAATATTGTAAGTCGCTCTGGATAAGGGCGTCTGGCAAATGTAAATTATACCTATTTATTTGTTCTTGTTACCTCTCAAAATACTTATAGCTAAACACTGCTTACTTTCTTTATCATTATGATGGTGTTGAGGAAGAAGAGTTCAAAGATGGAGATGAAGCTGAGTGGTGGAAGCTGGAACAGATTGTAGGTGGGACAGATTGTAGGTGGTCAGGTGATGTTTCGAGATGTCTGGGACGCTACAGTAATTATAGAGTCATCTGGGAGAAGGTAGAAATCCAGTATAGTATAAAGAGGAAGAGAGTGGACAAAAATACAATACATTACGGTGCAGAGTGAAAAGGGCCAAACAGAGGGCGTATGATGAGTTGAACATGATGTTAAACACTAGAGAAGGAGAGAAGGACTTGTAGACATAAGCAACCTGGGAAGGATTTGTAGCTGGTAAAGGTTATTATTAGGGATGTACCGATATCATTTTTTAAAGACTGAGTACGAGTATGGATACTTTTTCCTGGTACTTGCAGATACAGATATCTGTTCTTTTTTCAGGGATGTGGAATTATTTGTGTAGCTCTTGAGTTTTCTCTTGTTTTTTCTCTTGACTTGCAAGGGTTTACTGCAGGGTTGGTTCCCGAGTGCTAATGTGACTGCTCGTGGCATATTCTCCGTCCTCACTTTGTGTTTTAATTTGAGATGTTTTACCAGATTACTGTATTGTAAGTACTTATTTTTGCACCTCTTGATGTTTTGCAGAACAGTCACTGCCACAGTCCGATCACAAGAGGAAATCCTCGCCTGAGTTCTGAGTGCCCTCATCCACATCAGTCCCTTTCAAGTGTTAGCTTTATTAGCTAAATAATCTAGTATAACTAGTATAAGTCCACCTGCATTCTAAGCGATATTCTCTGTTGGTCAGTTTACGCAGGGTTATGACCTTTGCTC
Organism: Bagarius yarrelli; assembly: GCA_005784505.1. NCBI lineage: Eukaryota > Metazoa > Chordata > Actinopteri > Siluriformes > Sisoridae > Bagarius > Bagarius yarrelli. The sequence goes on from VCAZ01000275.1 coordinate 251,653, forward strand.
AATGTTTGTTTGAAGATTGAAGGTTGAAGTCTTTTGGTTTTGTGTTTTGGCTCTGTTTGAAAGTGTTATATTCATTTGAAATTTAAGAAGCTTTTATTGTGATTACAACAATCTATATAAAGCAGATGCAGTACACAGTGAAATGAAAGAATGTTTCTCCAGACCCCATAGTGCAACACAAAATAACACAGAATTACACAAAACAACAAAGAGTCACATAATAGAACAGCACAGGGCTAAAGACTAGAAAAGAAATTAAGGGTTAGCAACATAAAGTGCATGTGTGCTCCCTGGTGCAATAAACAATACAAACATTACTGTAGACAGTGCAAAAACACACAATACAGAACAGAACAAGACACTGTACAGTACATTTAATAGCACAGACCAGATTATAAGTGATGTGCAGATAGACAAGGAAATGTGCAAGTTAACAGCAATACTGTGCAAACAGCATTTCAATTGTCGGTGCTTAACAGAATGTATTTACGCGGTGCTGTAAACATCGATTTATGTTGAGTAAGTGTGTGTCAGTCTGAGGTAGTTAAGTTTAGCTCAGTGTGTTAAACAGCCTGGTGGCTCTACACCAGGCTGTTAACTGTTGCACCTCCTCTGCCTCGTTGTTCTTGCTAATGGGACCAACAACAGTTGCATCATTGGCAAACTTAACAATGTGATTCGAGCTGTGCGTTCTTACACAGTCATGAGTCAGCAGAGTGAACTGCAGTGAGCTGAGCACACAGCCTTGCAGGGCCCCAGCGCTTAGTGTGGTGGTGCTGGAGATGCTGTTTCCTATCCGGACTAACTGAGGTCTCCCAGTCAGAAAGTCCAGGATGCAGTTGCAGAGAGACACAGCAGCAGGGTCTTGATGTTCCTCATGACAAGTCTTTCGAAGCACTTCATCATGATTGGTGTGAGTGCGACGGGACGGTAGTCATTGAGTCAGGAGACTCTTGTCTTCTTTGGCACGGGATGATGGTAGCAGTTTAAGACGCTGGGAGTACAGATGGTCTTTCTTGCTGCCATATTGTTCTGCACCTCAAACTGGCCGTAGAAATCGTTCAGTGCATCTGGGGGGGAGGCATCACTGTCACAAGCAGGTGAAGTTGTCTTGTAGTTAGTGATTGTCTGGATGCCCTGCCACATGCACCGAGTGTCTCAGGTGTCTTACCATATGTGCGCTTTGTCTTTCTGATGGCTCTGGACAGTTTGGCCATAAACTTTCTGATGTAGCTGGTAACCGATGTCGTGTACTCCTCCAGGTTAACAGACTCGCCGGTGGTTTCAGCTTCCTGGAATCTGGATCTGCCAGTCAGTGCACTTAAAACAGTCCTAAAGATCAAAAATGTATTCTGTTGGCCAGGTTCTCACCTGCTTCAATACCGGTTTGGAGCGCCTGACGAGTGGTCTGTATCCTGGAATTAACATAACAGAGATGTGGTCTAAGTAGCAGAGAAGGGGCGGGATTTTGCCTGCTACACACCCGGGATGTTTGTGGAATCAATATCCAGTGTGTTTTCCTCTCCTGTTGCAAAGTTCACTTTTACTAGTAAAATTGAGGGAGCACTGATTTGAGATTTGCATAGCTGAAATCTAATTGATGATCACATTCTAGCGAGGGTGTGTATTCTGCAGATCGCTAATAGCCCGATAAAGTACATAAAGCGCCTCCTTAGCATTAGTGCTGGGTGGAATGTACACGCCGAGAATGGTGAATTCTCATGGTAAATAAAATGGCTTGCATCTAACAGTCACAAACTCCTTTAGCAATTATAAGTAAGTAGGTACAGTCACAGAGTTCTTGCACTATTTCGTGTTAATGTAAACACACATAACTTGATAAGTTGGCAGAGCTGGGAATCGAACCCCCATCTTCCAGTTAGCAGCCCAACACCTTAACCATCTTAACCACTGCACTACCACTTGCCACTTTGCATTGTAATGAGTGAAATAAATATTTGATCCCTTTACAAAACAAGACTTAGTGCTTAGTAGCAAAAAAACCCTTTCAGTCACGGAGTTCAGACGTTTCTTGTAGTTGGTCACCGGGTTTACACACATTCTGTCTCACGCCTCTTTGCAGGTTATCTACAAGTGATTAAGGTTTTAAGACATTTGGCAACTTGAACCTTCAGCTCCCTCCACAGATTTTCTATTGGATTAAAGTTTTGAACTGACTAGGGCCGCTTCAGGAACTCAATGTGCTTCTTCTTAAGTCACTTCTTTGTTGTCTTCGCCATGTGTTTTGGGTCATTGTCATGCTGGAATATTCATCACAACCCATTTTAGTCCTCTGAGCGGTGTTTTTGGGGTCATAGTTAGCATTCCTCCTCCAAACAGGGCAACTTAAGTTAATGCCAAAAGTGCTTAATTGTGGTTTTATTTGACCACAACGCTTTCCCTCCTCTGAATCATTCAGATGTTTGTACATGTGCTTTCTTGAGCAGGGGGACCATAAAAGGGGCGCTGCAAGATTTCAGTGCATCATATCATAGTGTGTTACTAATAGTTTCTCTGTGATTATGTCCCACAGACAAGTTCCTTTCTGTAGTTCTGGACTGATTCCTTACTGTTCTCATGATCACTGAAACAACGCTCGATCAACAGCTGGTGGTGCTGTGGCTTAAGCACAGGTCTTCTTGGTCTACAGATCAACAACTCTGTGCCTTAATGAGTGAGCCACCACTGAGAGTCCCTTTAAGAGAGTCCCTTAACAAAGGCCCCTTAAGAGAGTCCCTTTAACGGAGTCTCTTCAAGAGAGTCCCTTTGAGATAGTCCCTTTAGGAGAGTCTCTTTAATTCAATTAATTTTAATTCAGTTTTATTTGTAAAGCACCTTTTACAATGGTCAAGTCTCTAATCAGCTTTACACAATCGAAGATAATAATACAATGTGAATAAAACAGAAATCAGTTTGTCCCTAATTGTCCCTGATGAGGGCGATTGTGGCAAGGAAACACTTCCTGAAATGGTAATAGGAAGGAAACAGAAACCTGAGCGGAACCAGACTCAACAGAGAACCCATCCTCATTTGGGTGATAAAGAGATTGCAGGAAATTTGCAGTCACACAGTGTGTGTAAGCAGCTGTGAACTGTGTTAAAGCAACTATAAGAAAGTCCCTTTAAGAGAGTCTCTTAAGGGGTCCCTTTAACAGAGCCCCCTCACCTGAAATACAAAACCTTTTCAAAAGCTTATTATTACCATTCTGGGGCAGATTGTCAGTAACAGACATTTAGTCCTCTTCACTGCTCTTTACAGTTCACGTATTTAGGAGCTAATTTTAGTGCTGAAACACTTTGTAAAAATGTCCCAGACCAAAACATTTGTTAATTATGTTTGACACGCTGTTGCTATTCTTGGTCTGGATGTGAGTGTGTGAAATGTGATGTATGTATAAGATTAATTAAATTAATTTTATTTACCAATGAATAATTTCAGCTTTTTGTGTTTAAGTTAAGAAAAACCCAGAGCCCACAGGAATACTGATGTGTCCTGGTGTCAGTAAGACTATAAATGGCTGTTATATAATGTGATTGACAACTCTTGTGATTCTCAGCCTGTAAATCAGCAGTAACTCGAGTTTCTCTCGCGACACTAACACAACTACTGAATTCCTAATCAACTCTGATCAGTTTCTATTAAAAACAGTGGTTTATATTGAATTTGTGTAATATGGATTACCAGGGAAGAGATGTTAATGCTTCTGTCTGTGTGGTGTGTGTGTGTGTTGTGTATTAATGGTGTAAAGAGAAATGAGGGAAAATAAACAGCCGGTTCTGTTCTGATGGAGTTTCAATTCTAAAAAGCAGTAAAGTAAAGTGTTTATGATGGAATCTCTCAGGGTGTTTTCTGGAGCTGAATCGAACCGCTCGATCATCAGAAAGCACTGCTGGGTTTATCTCCACACAGAACCTTCACGAGTTCCTGCAGAGACTCGATCTCAACACTGACCAGATCTCTTTAGGGACTGTACGGTTCTTTTAATACTTTTTATTTTCGGTTAAACTATTATTAAGTCTCGTTTTATTAAAATCCTTTATCCAGGACAACACACACACTGACACATGGACACGTATTATGCCAGACATTTCTGCATAGACCTTAATAAACTCAGGAGCCTAAACATAACCCCTAAAAGCGTACGAGCGCATGCGTCTGTGCCCGGGAGCGCGTGCGGTCATTTGCAGACGCTCCCTAGGATTTCTTTTTTTTGCTGAGAGTCATCAATTATGCAGGTTGTCCGCGCGCGCTGGGGAGGAGGAGGAGGAGGAGGAAGAGGAGGAGGAGGAGGAGGAGGAGGGAGAGAGCAGCAGCAGCAGCAACAATATGGCGACATCCGCAGTTCCTCCCGGGTTCCCTGAGCATCTGTAGAAACCAACACACACCTGACAGGAGCTGTGGGAAAAGGGAAAGGTGAGCACGCGTTCAGTTCGGGCTGATGTTCGGGCCTGTTGTGCGTTCTGTGGATATTTATAGATTTATCTGTATGTGTGTAATAATACACATATAGATGTGTGTGTTACCCGCACCGCATGCCTCTGCCGCAGAGCAGTCTCTCTCTCTCTCTCTCTCTCTCTCTCTCTCTCTCTCTCTCTCTCTCTCTCTCTCTCTCTCTCTCTCTCTCTCTCTCTCTCTCTCTCTCTCTCTCTCTCTCTCTCTCCCGTTATCTCAGCAGCGTGGTAGCGGCAGACACACACACACATACACCGTGCGTGCATGGCCGCTGCGGCTCTAAAGAGGTGTGTGTGAAGATCAGGGTGAGAAACAGGAGGGAGTTGCTGGTGATGGTATTGTTATTTTTTTGGTCATATCCCCCGAGTGGAACAGAAGCAGGCTTGTGCGGGACAGGACGCGCGGTGCGGTGCAAAGTTTGGCGCGTGAGCTGGAAGTGTAAAAATCCTTTCCGGCGCATGGCATGTGAGGTTTCAGATCCATGCTTAACGTTTGATTGGATTTTTGCCATGGCTGTGTTATCCAATGAAACTCCACCAAAAACACCCTCATAAAAAATCTATAAGAGCCGCTTTTATTACCGGTAAAAATCCCGGGCACGCCACCCTACACCCACCAACTCCAGTCCACCAGTCACCACTGAGGTGCTGTGCGTGGTTGTGTCTGTGTGTGTGTGTGTGTGTGTGCGTGTGTGTGATGTTGCAGGAGGGGAGCGGAGTAAAGGTGTGGTATCGAAGTGCACGAGACTCAAACACATGTCGGGAAGTGTTGGAGAAATTATGAAATAATAATAAAGCTCCAGAACGCGCTGGAGAGAAAAAAGCGCAGAGTCAGCAGAGTCAGCGGAGGAGTCGTGCTGGAGCTCTGTGTGTGTGTGTGTGTGTGTGTGTGTGTGGTGTGTGTGGTGAAGCAGTTCAGAGCTTTACTGCAGCATTTCATAGACCCACAGAAACCCAGGACACAAACTCTGGAGTTAAAGTTCTAAAGAGCTTTTGAATTCTATTATCTAGTGTGTGTGTGTGTGTGTGTGTGTGTGTGTGTGTGTATGTGTGTGTGTGTTTGCGAATGGAGCTATGGAGCTATGCAGTGTGATTGTGTTAATGATCCAGCATGCTGCTGATCAGTGTTTCCTGGAATGATGTGTGTGTTATGTATACAGAAATACAGTTTATGTAGACTAATAGATTTTGTTTAGATGATGATGATGATGATAATAAAAGTGATGATGGTGATGTGATAATAGTGATGATAATGATGGTGATGATAATTTTATTGGATATGATGATGATGTGGTGGTTGTGATGATGATGAAGATGATGTTGATGAAGATAGTGGTGGTGATAGTAATGATTATAATGAAGATGGTGATAATGAGAAGGATGGTGGAAATAATAATAATGGTAATGATGATGACGGTGATGATGACAGTTGTAATTTTGATGATGGTGGTTGTGATGTTGGTGATGAGGGTGATTATGATGGAAAGTTTCTCCAGTAATCTTCTTTTTGCTCAGCTGTGGCGCTGCTTTCTCATGCTCTCTCTCTCTCTCTCTCTCTATCTCTCTCTCTCTCTCTAGATACTCTATCGTATAAGCGCTACTTCTATCGCATATATCTCTCGATAGCATCGCTCTCTATTGATTCGAAGATGGCTACATTCTCTCTATAGACTACGCCTCTAGTCTATCTATATCTCTCGATAGCGCGGCAAGCTCTATCTCTCTCTAGCTAGCTCTCTCTCTCCGAATCTAGCTTGCATATATCTCTCGATATCTCTCTCTCGCATCTCTCTCTCTCTCCTCTCTCTATCTCTCTCTCTCTCTCTCTCTCTCTCTCTCTCTCTCTCTTCTCTCTCGCTCTCTCTCTCTCTCTCTCTCTCTCTCTCTACTCGCCTCTCCTCTCTCTCTCTCTCTCTCTCTCTCTCTCTCTACTCTCGCCCTCCCTCCCTCACTCTTCTCTCTCTCATCTCCTCTATCTCTTATCTCTCTCTCTCTCTCTCTCTCTCTCTCTCTCTCTCTCTCTCTCTCTCTCTCTCTCTCTCTCTCTCTCTCTCTCTCTCTCTCTCTCTCTCTCTCTCTCTCTCTCTGCCTCTCTCTCTCTCTCTCTCTTCTCTCTCTCTCTCTCTCTCTCTCTCTATCTCTTCTCTCTCTCTCGCTCTACTTCGCTCTCTCTCTCTCTCTCTCTCTCTCTCTCTCTCTCTCTACTCTCTCTCTCTCTCTCTCTCTAGCGCTCTCTCTCTATCTCTCTCTCTCTATCTATTCTCTCTCTCTCTCTCTCTCTCTCTCTCTCTCTCTCTCTCTCATCTCCTCCTCTGTGCACTTTTCTTTGGCAGCAGACTGACAGCGCAGGACAGTCCGTGTGTGTGTCATGCTTTTCCGTCTCAAAGAGGACAAATGCAGAGTGGAACAGGAACATTGCAGGCAGCAGCAACTCCTCCTCCTCCTCCTCCTCCTCTTCCTCTCGGAGCTTTAGCCCTGAAATAATCTAGGATCTTTATAGAATTTGGGAATGTATGTTTTATTTCATCGTTTTATTTTTTAGCTGATTATTTCTGATGGACTTCTCCTGCACCGTTGCGCTCATGCATGTCAGTAGTGAGTTATCTCACCTAAAGCAGTGAACGTTTTCCTGGGACGATAAAACAGTTTGAGATACTTCACCCTACTGGACGGATGGATGGGTAGACGGAGAGATGGATTTGGTGCACTCATCCGGCTTGCTGTAAATACTAATTCGGATCCCGAGCGGTTGGAACTGTGACAGACCTGCTGGTTTAAATAAAAGTCTGTGTGAGTCGAATGTACAGCATCATCTGCTTTCTGGATCACCTTGAATGGTGGCTCCTTTAAACAACTGTGTGTGTGTGTGTGTGTGTGTGTGTGAGAGAGAGAGAGAGAGAGAGAGAGAGAACCGGTACTGTATCCTGAGGAAGGAGATTTAGAGGTTGGTGCTGCTTCTTGTAACATGAACCTGACGCTTTATCGTCTGCACTTCCGGATGTTAGGAAGGTGTCCAGTCGGTCATGTGATCTTCAGCAGCTCCTGTGGATCAGTTTAAGATCCGCGTCTGAAATCATCACACTTCTGTTTCATCCCAAAACGTACTTCATCCCACAGCTAGATTTAGAGGATGTAGGACTTCTCCTCCTTCTTTCCTTTCCTCACTTCCTCCTTCTCTTCTTTCTGCTTTCACCTTTTCTCTTTAACCACATTCTCATCTTTCTCTCTCCTCTTTATTATTCCTGCCTCTCCTTTTCCACTACCTATTTTTATTTTCTTTCTCCTCCTCCACTCGCCTCTACTCCTTTTCTCCCTCTTTTTCTTGTCCTAATTATTTTTCTCCTTATCCCGCTCTTTCCCCTTTTTTCTCCTCCACTTCCACCCTCTCCTTTCATTTCCCCCTTTTGCTTTTTGTTTTCTCTATCAATGTATTATTCCTTCTCTTATTTTTCTTCTCTTTATTTTTTTCTCTTATTTTTCTTCTCATTTATTGTTTTCTCCATCCTTATTCTCCTCATCATAACCCCCCCCCCCATCCTCTTTTTTCTCTGGACTTTCCTGGTGATTTGAAACATCAGAATATCCATCTTATATTTAAATTAAACAAAAAATCATTAATCATAATGTTTTCAGATATACATGTTTTTAACTGTACAATTTTGATGATGGAGACGATGGTGGTGGTGGTGGTGATGGTGGGGTTGATGGTGATGGTGGTGCTGATGGTGTTTTATGATAATAATGATGGTGATGGTGATGATAGTGATGGTGATGGTGGGGTTGACGGTGGTGCTGGTGCTGATGGTGTTTTATTATAATAATGATGGTGATGGTGATGATATGTGATGGTGGTGATGATGGTGATGGTGGTGATGGTGGGGTTGATGGTGGTGCTGATGGTGTTTATGATGATAATGATGGTGATGATGGTGATAGTAGTGGTGGTGCTGCTGATGATGTTTATGATGATATTGATGGTGATGATGGTGGTGCTGATGGTGTTTATGATGATAATGGTGGTGGTGATGGTGGTGATGGTGGTGGTGTGCTGCTGCTGCTGCTGATGGTGTTTATGATGATAATGATGGTGGTGGTGTTGCTGATGATGTTTATGATGATATTGATGGTGATGATGGTGGTGCTGATGGTGTTTATGATGATAATGGTGGTGGTGATGGTGGTGATGGTAGTGGTGGTGCTGCTGATGGTGTTTATGATGATAATGATGGTGATGATGGTGGTGGTGCTGATGGTGCTTATGATGATAATGATGGTGATGATGGTGATAGTAGTGGTGGTGCTGCTGATGGTGTTTATGATGATATTGCTGGTGATGATGGTGGTGCTGATGGTGTTTATGATGATAATGGTGGTGGTGATGGTGGTGATGGTGGTGCTGCTGATGATGTTTATGATAATGATGGTGGTGTGATTGTGGTGGTGCTGATAGTGTTTATGATGATAATGATGGTAATGATGGTGATGGTGGTGCTGATGGTGGGGTTGATGGTGGTGGTGGTGCTGATGGTGTTTATGATGATAATGATGTTGGTGGTGATGATTGTGATGATGATGTTTAATAATTTGTTTCCTATAATAAAGTTCTTCCTCTCTACTTATTTGACATCTGGATGAGGTGTGTGGTGTGTGTGTGTGTGTGTGTGTGTGTGTGTGTGTGTGAGAGTGTTACTGTATGTATAATTCCAGTTGTGCACATGTATCCAGATTCATCCCTCCTCTATCAAATCCTTCTTAAATGACTCATTTGACTCTTGTGACTCGTCTGTTCTTTAGCTTTCTGTATGTGGAGTTGGAAGCTTTGGCTTAGTATTTGATTCATGATTCACTCATTTTTATTTGAGAATGAATCACTTTATCAATCGTTGGATTGAGATCAGATTAATTTAGTTTTATTGAAATGAGCTGAATAGATTTTTTTGGGAGTGTGAATCGATTTAGCAAATGATTCAGTGAGTTGAACTGACACTAAAGTGTTTTTGTGAGTGTTCAGTCAGATAGTGAAGTTTGTAAGTCTTTAAACTGACAGTATTAGGATTTCTTTTCAGATTTAATCTGTGATGAATGATTTACTGAATTGAAATCAGGAAGCTGTTTTGTGACTCTAACGCTATTGGAATGGATCTGATGTTGCGTTTGTGAATTGAGTGAACGATTCTTTAAGCGATGATCTGATTCAGAGTTCGTTATTTGTGTTTATGGGTGTAATTGAAGCTGTTCTGCATGCAGCAGGTTTATTTTAATAATCGGCCAATTTGGATTGTGGGGATTTATAATATCGAAGAGATGAGAAAACAGAAAGAAAGCGAAGCTCTCTCAGTGTGTGTGTGTGTGTGTGTGTGTGTGTGTGTGTGTTTCCTGCAGTATACTCTAAGAGCTGATGGTGAGCAGTGTGTAAAGCTGCTGTATGTGTAATTGAACTATTGGCCGTGTCTCACTCGTGGAATGCGTCGTATCGCTGCACTTCGGCTCATCTGCAGGGCGTCACCGCCGCCGACAGGCCCGATGACCACCGAATCGCTACATACACACCACTGTTAGTCATTAGTCTGATCAGACGGCGACTGATGCTGACTGATCCGTCAGACACTCTTAAGGTTTGCTTTTCCGCTCATCTGAAATCACCAAGGAAACGGTTTCCTCTTCCTTCTTGGCATGTGTCATTAAGCGTTAATAGGGCAATTCATTAAAGATCTGAGCGCTCTGTTCTCTCACACTGCTCAGTGTGTTTCTCTGGTGGAGTTGTGTAGTGACGGCCTCAGTGCTAGTGCTCGTGGGTGTGGCCTGTCCTGTGGTAGAATATATCAATACAGAAGAGTAGTTAATTAAACACCACTTACAGGTGATGAGTTTGTGTGTTACTTACTCAGCATTTCTGTTAGATTAGATCTGGAAAAAAGTGCTAACTGTGCTAGCTACGGATGCTCTCCAGAGACGCTAGCGGTTTTACCGGTTGAATAATGCTATGCTAGTTCTTTAAGATTAGCATTCAGTCCAATCTTCAGTCCAGCATTAGATTAATCATAAATATTTGTTTGAGTTGTTTATTTTCTGTTTATTTGAAAGCAGAATGTTGTGAATGACTGAGATTCAAATCCACTGCAGGTCTTAAGAATAAACCAGGTCTTTAAACATGCAGCAAAATTAGCTCACTAGTGTTAGCATTCAGTTTGCTAACATTTAATGCTGCTTATTATAGTTTTATTTCCTTGTTTTTGGTAAGTTTTCCTGAAAGCCGCTTAAGGAATGACGTCGTCCCTCCTTTAGTCTACAGTGCAGTGATGGAACGACAGGGAATGTGTGTGTGTTTATGCTTTGATATCCTTATATTATTTCTGTGAATTCGTTACTGTTGGTGAATAAACGCGCCAGAACAACAAGACAACAAACTCCGAGTCCATCAAATCCACAGAAGCTGCCAATTAAAAGGACTGATTCGGACTCGGATTCTAAATCTGATTCTGACTGACTCTGATTTTGATTCTGGCTGGTTCCGATTCTAATCTGATTCTGACTAATTTTGATTCTCATTCGGAGTCTAATCCTGAAGCTCCAAATTCTAAATCTGTTTCGGACTCTATTCTGACACTGATCTGACACTGATTCTGTAACACTAACACTGATTCTGATTCTGTCTAACTGATCTGATCTAACATTTCTGATCTAACACTGATTCTGATCTAACACTGATTCTGAGTCTACTGATTATCACTGATTCTGATCTAACACTGATTCTGAGTCTGATCTACACTGATTTCTGAGTCTATTACTGATTCTGAGTCTAATACTGTCTAATCTGTCTGAAATCTGATTAAACTGATGAGTCTAACACACTGATTCTGAGTCTAATACTGATTCTGATCTAACACTGATTCTGAGATCTGATCTAACACTGATTCTGATCTAACACTGTTCTGACACTGATTCTGAGTCTACATTTCTGATTACTGATTCTGATCTAACACTGATTCTGAGTCTCTGACTGATTCTGATCTGAGCTAACATGACTGTTCTGAGTCTATATACTGATTCTGATCTCTAACACTGATTCTGAGTCTAACTGATTCTGATCTAACCTGATTCTGACACTGAGTCTGACTGATCTGAGTCTAACACTGATCTCTGATCTAACACTGATTCTGACACTGAGTCTAATACACTGATTCTGATCTAACACTGATTCTGATCTGATTCTGATTCTAACACTGATGATTCTGAGTCTAATACTGATTCTGATCTAACACTGATTCTGAGTTCTGATCTAACACTGATTCTGAGTCTATACTGATTCTGATATAACTGATTCTGTTAACACTGATTCTGAGATTCTCTAAACTACTGATTCTGATGATCTATTGACACTGATTCTGAGTCTGAGTCTGATCTAACACTGATTCTGAGTCTAACATGATTCTGATCTAACTACACTGATTATTCTGAGCTGATCTGAGTCTAACACTGATTCTGACTGATCTAACACTGATTCTGACTGATCTAACACTTCTGATTTCTGATCTAACATTGACTGATTCTGAGTCTATCTGACCTGATGTCTAAACACTGATTCTGTCTAACACTGATTCTGACTGTCTCTGATCTACACACTGATTCTGATCTAACACTGATCTCTGATCTGACACTGATTCTGAGTCTAATACTGATTCTGATCTAACACTGATTCTGATCTAACACTGATTCTGAGTCTACATACTGATTATTCTGATCTAACACTGATTCTGATCTGAAAACTGATTCTGAGTCTAAACTGAACTGATTCTGAGTCTAACTGATTCTGATGTCTGACTGATTCTGATCTAAACTGTTTCTGATCTGATTCTGATTCTGTCTACACTGATCTACACTGATTCTGATCTAACACTGATTCTGAGTCTAAACTGAGATTCTGATTCTGATCTAACACTTGAGTTCTGATTCTGATCTCTGATTCTGAGTCTATACTGATTCTGACACTGAGTCTAACACTGATTCTGAGTCTAACACTGATTATCTGATCTGACTTCTAACACTGATTCTGATCTAACTGATTATCACTGATTCTGATCTAACACTGATTCTGATTAACACTGATTCTCTACGGATTCTGACTCTGATTATAATGATTCTGATCTAACACTGACTGATTCTGAGTCTAATACTGATTCTGAGTCTGAACTAACTGATTCTGAGTCTAACTGATTTCTGATCTGACTAACACTGATTCTGACTGATTTCTGATTCTGTCTAATGATTCCTAACCACTGATTCTGATCTAACACTGATCTGATCTAACACTGATTCTGATCTAACACTGATCTACTGATTCTGTCTACACTGATTCTGATCTAACACTGATTCTGACTATTCTGATCTGATCTGATCTAACACTGATTCTGATCTATCTGACACTGTTCTGATCTAAACTGATCTGATCTAACACTGATTCTGACTGATCTAACTAATACTGATTCTGATCTAACATTCTGATCTAATACTGATTCTATAACACTGATTCTGTCTATTCTAACACTGATTCTGAGTCTAATACTGATTCTGAGTCTGAGTCTAACACACTGATTCTGATCTAACTGATTCTGAGATCTAACACTGATTAACACTGATTCTGTCTAACACTGATTCTGATCTAACTGATTCTGATTTCTGACTGTCTGAGTCTAATTCTGATTCTGACACTGATTCTGATCTAACACTGATTAACACTGATCTAACTGATTCTGATCTAACACTGATTCTGCTCTACTGATCTAACACTGATTCTGAGTCTAATACTGATTCTGACACTGATGATTCTGATCTAACACTGATTCTGAGTCTAACACTGATTATCAACTGATTCTGATTAACATGATTCTGATCTAACATGAGGTCTCACTGATGATTCTGATCTAAACACTGATTCTGATCTAACACTGATTCTGATCACTGATTCTGATCTAACACTGATTCTGATACACTGATCTGATTCTGATCTAACACTGATTCTGATCTAACACTGATTCTGAGTCTAATACTGACTGCTGATTCTGAGATTCTAACACTGATTCTGAGTCTAATACTGATTCGTGAGTCTAAACACTGATTTCTGATCTAACACTGATTCTGATCTAACACTGATTCTGATTAACACTGATTCTGATCTAACACTGATTCTGAGTCTATTCTGATCTACTGATTCTGATTCTGTCTAACATGACTGATTAAACACTGACTGATCTAACAATTCTGATCTAACACTATTACTGATTCTGACTGATTCTGAGTCTAACTGATTCTGATTCTGACTGATTCTGATCTAACACTGATTCTGATCTAACTGATGATCTGTCTAACATTCTGATTAACACTGAGTCTAATCTAACACTGATTCTGATGAGTCTAACACTGATCTAACACTGATTCTGATTCTGATCTAACTGACTGATTCTGAGTCTAACTGATTCTGATTCTGATCTGATCTGTCTAACACTGATTCTGATCTCTGATTCTGATTCTAACTAATACTGATTCTGACTTTCTAACACTGATTCTGATCTAACTAACACTGATTCTGAGTCTAACTGATTCTGATTCTGATTAGATTCTAACACTGATTCTGAGTCTAACACTGATTCTGAGTCTAATACTGATTCTGATTCTGATCTAACACTGATTCTGAGTCTAACACTGATTCTGAGTCTAATACTGATTCTGAGTCTAACATGATTCTGATCTACACTGATTCTGATCTAACACAATGATGATTCTGATCTAACACTGATTCTGATCTAACATTATGATCTAACTGATTCTGATCTAACACTGATGAGTCTAACATCTGAGTCTAATACTGATTCGACATATTCTGAGTCTCTAACACTGATCTAACACTGATTCTGATCTAACACTGATCTCACTGATTCTTGATTCTGACATCTGATTCTGATCTAACTGATTAACACTGATTCTGAGTCTAATTCTGATTCTGACTGAGTCTAATACTGATTCTGAGTATAACACTGATTCTGATGAGTCTAATGATTTCTGATCTAACACTGATTCTGATCTAACACTGATTCTGATCTGACTAACACTGATTCTGATCTAACACTGATTCTGATCTCCACCGATTATCTGTCATGATTCTGATCTAACACTGATTCTGATCTAACACTGATTCTGATCTAATTCTGATTCTAACACTGATTCTGATCTAACACTGATTCTGAGTCTACACTACTGATCTACTGACATTCTGATCTAACACTGATTCTGATCTACTGATCTGACACTGATCTAACACTGAGATTCTAGTCTCCCTGATATCACTGATTCTGACTGATTATCACTTCTGATTAAACACTATCACTGATCTGATCTCTGATCTTAACACTGATCTAACTGATTATGAGTCTGACTGATTTGAGTCTAACACTGATTCTGATTACTGAGTCTAACACTGATTCTGAGTCTAATACTGATTCTGATCTAACACTGATCTAACACTGTCTCGGAGTATGATCTGACTAACTGATTCTGAGTCTAACTGATTCTGATTCTGAGTCTTTGTCTAAAGTGACTGATTCTGAGCTAATCTAACTGATTCTGATCTAACACTGATTTGAGTCTAATAACACTGATTTGATCTAACACTGATTGATTCTGAGATTCTGAATATAATACTGACTGATTCTGATTCTGTCTAACACTGATTCTGATCCTAACACTGTCTAACACTGATTCTACTGACTGATTCTGATTCTGAGTCTATTCTGACTTTGACTGATTCTGATCTAACAATCTGATTCTGACTGACACTGATTCTGAGTCTAACTGACTGATCTAACTGATTCTGAGTCTAACACTGATTCTGATCTAACATTCTGATTCTGAGTCTAAACTGACTGATTCTGAGTCTCTGATTAACACTGAGTCTATACTGATTCTGATTCTGACACTGAGTCTAAACAATCTGATTTCTGAGTCTACATGAGTCACTGATTATCACTGATTCTGATCTAACACTGATTCTGATTCTAACACTGATCTGACACTGATTTGATACCACTGATGATCATTCTGATCTAACACTGATTCTGATCTGAGTCTGACTGATTTGATCTAACACTGATTCTGATCTATCTGACACTGATTCTGATCTAACACTGATTCTGACACTGATCTGATTCTGATTAACACTGATCTGAGTAACACTGATTCTGAGTCTAATGATTCTGAGTCTTCACACTGATTCTGATTTGTCTAACACTGATTCTGAGTCTGATCTGATTCTAACACTGATTCTGAGTCTAACACTGATTCTGATTCTGTCTAACTGAATTCTGATTACACTGATTCTGAGCTAATCTAAATTGACTGATTCTAACTGATCTCTGAGTCTAAACCTGATTCTGAGTCTGATTCTGACACTGATTCTGAGATCTCCCACTGATTCTGATCTAACACTGATTATCACTGATCTGATCTAACACTGATTCTGATAACACTGATTATCCACTGATTCTGATCTATGACACTGATTCTGAGTCTACTGATCTAACACTGATTCTGAGTCTAACTGATTCTGAGTCTAATATGATTCTGAGTTACATGATTCTGGTCTAACACTGATTCTGAGTCTAACACTGATTCTGAGTCTAACACTGATTCTGAGTCTAACACTGATTCTGATCTAATTCTGATCTAACACTGATTCTGATCTAACACTGATTAAACACTGACTGAAACACTGATCTAACACTGATTCTGATGTCTGAGTCTATTCTGACACTGATTAACACTGAGTCTATTCTGAGTCTAACTGATTCTGAGTCTCTGAGTCTAAACACTGATTCTGATCTAACATTCTGAGTCTAATCTGATGACACTGATTCTGATTCTGTCTAATTCTGAGTCTGACTGAGACTGATTCTGATTTCTGATTCTAACACTGATCTAACACTGATCTCTGTATAACAGTCTGAGTCTAACACTGATTCTGAGTCTAACACTGATTCTGATCTAACACTGATTCTGAGTCTAACACTGATTATCACTGATTCTGATCTAACACTGATTCTGATCTAACACTGATTCTGATCTAACACTGATTATCACTGATTCTGATCTAACACTGATTCTGATCTAACACTGATTCTGATCTAACAC
Source organism: Bagarius yarrelli (assembly GCA_005784505.1). NCBI lineage: Eukaryota > Metazoa > Chordata > Actinopteri > Siluriformes > Sisoridae > Bagarius > Bagarius yarrelli. Next base: position 268,284 of record VCAZ01000275.1, read on the forward strand.
TGATTATCACTGATTCTGATTCTGACTCTAACTCTAACTGACTCTGACTGATTCTGATTCCGGACTTTGACTCTTCTTCTGACTCTGGAAAAAATACACTGATTAATCGACACATACTTTTGGCTGTTTAGTGTAGCAAAACCTAACAAACGACATTTGGACTAAATCGATCTTGTAACTTAAACCTGGTTGTCATCTCCACTGTTCTGTTCTGTCATCAGCTGATTATGAGGAACAGTAGTGCAGGTTTATGTATTTATGCACTTGAGGAATGTGTGTGTGTGTGTAGGTGTGTGAGTTTTATTATAGTTGAGGAATTGTTTGAGGGATTGTTTTTTGTTAGATGTTTGTGATGTCTGATTAGTTCAGGAATTTTCAGGTGTAACGTGTTTGCACTTTTCTGTCGTTCAGACCAAACTGTCCTGGATGGATTCTGATTAAAGCGGCCTTTGCTGCAGGATGACAATATGGCCGCACCGCTGTTCGCACCCCCAGGCCCTGACAGCTTCAAGAAGTTTACCCGAGAGACTTTGGCCGAAATCGAAAAGCGCATCAATGAGGAGAAGAAGAAGAAACCCGTTAAACCGCGCTCTGACAGCAGCCATCGGGACGATGATGAGAGCAACAAGCCGCATCCCAACAGTGACCTGGAGGCGGGAAAGAGCCTGCCATTTATCTACGGGGACATCCCAGCGGGCATGGTGGCCGTTCCCCTGGAGGACCTTGACCCCTTCTATATGAACAAAAAAGTGAGTAAAAGGTCATCTGCACCTCTCTTGCTTGTGGTTTTATAAAACAAAACAAAAAACATGAGGGGCAAGGGTTGATGAGCGGAATGATGGGTGGGGCTTATGGGTAAGAAAGGATGGGAGGGACTTTAGGTTAGGGCAACTGTTATGAAAAAAAGTGTAGTATGTGAAATTTAGTCAGCAATTTGAATATGTAAAGGAGTTATTTAAATAAAAGTGTCTGATGTTTGCACGGGTCCTCGTTTGAAGCTTTTATCCACAGTGACTCGTTTATGCAGTCCAGGGTTCATGGTCTGATTTAAAAACATACAACCTTCTGATCAGTAGTCCAACCCCTAATGCCTTAACGTTCGGAGGTGGGGAGTGGGGGGTGGGGAGTGGGGGGGGGGGTGACAGGGTCCCACTCAGGCTTGTTGCATTAGCTTACAGTCTGGACCTGAACTGGAGGTTGGGCTTTGGGTTCTGGCGGTAAAGCGTGCTTGTGGTAGTATCATAATATTTTTTTAGGAATTCTGGCAGACATGATTTTAATTAACACAATATCAAGTAAAGTTTTATCGTAAAGCACCTTTCAATGTTTAAATGTTTAAATTATTTTGGTAAAGATTCTAATACTAATCTGGGAAAACCCTGATTACATCATCACCTCCCTGTTACCATGTCTGAGTGTGTGTGTGAGTGAGACACCTGACTTGAGCTCATGGTCTGTCAATTGTTGTCTGTCATAATAATTTATTGACAAACCAGAAAGCTTGTGCTGATTAGCAGTTGCTAGCTGGTGGTCCTGCTTTGGTGTGTTGTTACGTAACACAGTGTGTCTCTCCTTAACACACATCACTCTCCTCATCTTCATCTGCTCACTGATTGTTTATACAGTGTTGTTGTACATTTTGTGTAGCTTTGTGTTAAAGAAATAATGCAGTGGTGCAGGAACAACACTCCATATCCTGATTGGTTATCTAACAGTTCTATTGGACATCTTGTTGACATGCTTTGATTGGTGATCCCGCCAGGAGTCTGTGTTAGCATGCAAATAAAACTTTTTTCATACTATGATTCAGCACTGAGGGTTATCCTGTCCTGCTTTCATGTAGTCCGATTTTCAAACTGTCTGGACTCCATGGCAGCTTATTACTCCAGATGACATTTGACTGACACGTAAATCAACCAATCACAGCTTGTTCTTTCGAATGTCATGTTTAGGGCTGTAAAATAATATAAAGACTTTACCAAACGCGACCTGTGTGTGAGCCGAGATCGATTATTTAGGGAAGTTGTGTTAAGGATCTCTAAAGATGAGACTCACTGGAGATCCTCTTGGCACTTAGAAGAAGAACTGAGTCGTTTCCTATAGTCATGGAACTTGGACTGGAGCGAGTGATCGTAACGAGCAGAATGTAAAAACAGGAAGTGTGTGTGTGTGTGTGTGTGTGTGTGTGTATAGACTTAAAAAAAACGCCGCTGCAGTGCAGATAATCCTGAATCACAGCTCTATAATTATTTTAAAATTAGGCACGAGTTATGTTACCTAATGCACATTCTATAGAAAATAAAGCTAGGAGCTAACATTCAGTGTGTGAGCAGAAGATCTAAACATCTACAGTAACAAGGAAACATTTTTCCTAATACAAAAATTGTATTTTTCTTTATTTTTCTTTAGGTATTTTCTATAATGTTTTTGACATTAGTGTTAGTAAACAGTTTTTAAACTGAAATGAACATGGCAGAGATTTGTGAAGGTTTTGTCTGTGCATCTCCTCTGATCTCCAACCCTGTGGTCGTGTGGATATGTTGGTGTGTGTTTTTAAACATCTCACAGTTTTTTTATCTGCTGCTTGGTCAGGAGGTTGGAGGATGAATTGCTCTGCAGCTTTCTCCTTCATGAGCAGAGCAGTGATCAGAAGGTGGGAACCCAACAGTCTGTCGCAGTGTGTGTGTGTGTGTGTGTGTGTGTGTGTGTGTGTGTGTGTGTGTGTTTGGGGAAAGCCTGTACTCAGGATTGAGTGAGACAGTAAGAGTCTGCTGTTTTTTTACAGCTTCAGGATTCAGTGTTTTTCTGATCAGTGACTGAAGCAGACACACAGATTGTTAGACAAAAAGACAGATGGACACACACAAAGAGGCAGAGAGAGAGACAGGATAGGACAGAAAGACACAAAAAGGTGGGAGAGGAAGAGACAGAGACAAAGACAGAAAGATAGAGACCGATGCGGGATGGGCTAAAAGAAAAAGAAATTCATTGTTACTGCATCTATTTTTGATCTGATTAGATTTCAGGAAGATTCTCACTCGCATATCCTGAGTGTCTCTGGTGTTTCCCTGTGTGTGTGTGTGTGTGTGTGTGTGTGTGTGTGTGTGCTGCAGTGAAATGATCCTAGTTAAACGCTGTGTCTATTCTTTAAAAAAAAAAACATGCTTCATTCTTAAAAAACACCTCTGGATTTGTATCTCAGAAGTTTCTTAGAAGGCTCTGTGTTTTAGAAGGTTCTGTATCTCAGAAGGTTCTCTATCTCCGAATATTCCTTATCTCAGAAGGCTCAGAATAAAGTTTCTTCAGAGCTTCATTGGATGATTAAGTTTTAGCCACAGTGGGATAGAGATGAGCGAGCATCATTGTCCAAGCTGTATTAAAGAACACAGTCAGATAAAAAAGATTCTGGATATAAGTTCTGGAATCTCGACATTTTGGAATCTTCTACCAGATCGATGAGGCAGGAAGACGTAATAGGAATAATGGGTGGGGTCATCTGCTATACTGGTGGATGTACTGCAGCAGTATCGATGCACTGTATTCTTCTCCAGTACTGAAGCCGGTGAGGTTGATCTCAGTGTCACATGCTGGTGAGTATGTTCAGAGAGTTCTTGCTTTTCTCAATGGATGGAGAAAATGAAGTTGTTGTAGCTATTTTGGTCAGGGATATGAAGTGAAACCAGTCCATGATATTGGAACCATCTTATTGGTGCCCACATAGTGTAACCATAGCATAATTCAGAGTTTAGTCCCAGGTGAAGCGGGATCTTTCTGTACAAAGATAGACCATCAGAATGGATTAATGTTGAACTGTAGGGCCCAAAGTATTTAAACTCCTGTCCATTACTACCATCTGTGTTTAATACAACCCAAATTTTGGTTGTAAAAAACACAGAAAATTTGGGAAGTTTTTTTTTTATGTTTAAAAATGAAAACGGGAAGACGTTTGGGCTAATATTTTATTCACAGTAGAACACAGCATGAATGAATAAACTGAGAAATTTTACACTTTTATGCACTAAATGAGATAATGATTTCTGCTACAGGACACTTGGGATGGGGCATTTTTCCCATGGTGTAGCATCTCTTCTTTTCAAAACAGTTTGGAGATGTCTGGACATCAAGGTTATGAGTTTCTGGAGTTTTGGTGTTGGTGTTTGTGATCTTTGACATATTTTTCGTTTAATGATGTGCCAAATGTTCTCTATAGGTGAAAGGTCTGGACTGCAGACAGGTTAATTCAGCAATCTGACTCTTCTACTACCAACTCATGCTGTTGGAATAGCTGCAGTATGTGGTTCCTGCTGAAATACACAAGGTCTTCAGTGAAATAGAAGGGGAGCATATGTTACTCTAAAACCTTTATAGACCTTTCAGCATTCATAGTGCCTTCCTAACATGCAGTCTGTTTAAACACCCCGTACCATCAGAGACACTGGATTTAGAACTGAACCCTGATAACATACTAGAGGTCTCCCTCCTCTTTAGCCGGGGGGACTTGGCGTCCAGGATTTCCAACAAGAATGTCAAATTTAGACTTGTCTGACCATAGAACACTTTAAATCAATCCATTTTAAATGAGTTCTTGGCCCACAGGACAAGGCGGCGCTTCTGGTCCATGTTCACATATGTCTTTATTTTGTATGTCTTATTTAGTTGGTATCTTCAGATGTTACAGTTGACTGTGTCTACTGACGGTAGTTTTTGGTAGTTTTCCTGAATCCATTTGTTAATGTCAATTACAGAATCATGTTGATGAGTGATGCAGTGTCGTCTGAGGGCCTGAAAACCACAGGCATAAAACACAGGTCTTTGTCCTTGTCCCTTACACACAGATTTCTCCAGTTTCTCTAGAACCTTTGATGTGATAATGTTATGTACTGTAGATGATGAGATTTGCAATTTGATGTTGAAGAATGTTTTTTAAGTATTCCAATTTTTTAATGATTATAACCGTTTATAACCAATCAGGCGAAAGTCCTGATGCCAATTAATTAATTACTAAATCTTCTTCCAGTTGAATCCTTTTTAAAATAAATTGCTTTTTCAGCCCTTTGTTGCTCAGTCCCAAATATTTTTGAGACCTGCAGCAGGCATCAGGATTGAAATGAGCTCATTTAGTGGATAAAATTCTAAAATTTCTTAGAACATTTATGTTTTCTTGTGAAATAAAATATTGGCTCATGTGATTTTAGTTTTTAATTTTATTAAAATTTAAAAAACGTCCCAACTTTTCCAGAATCTGGGTTGTATCATGCTATTCTAAAGTCTCACTCATCCTCATATAATCACTGTTTTTCCGTTCCATTTTTTTTAGAGGGTTTTCCACTAGATTGGGTCATGTGACCGTGTGGGTCATGTGACTGTATGGATTTGTTCATTCAGTTCCAATAGTATCAGTGAGATCAGACACTAATGTTGAGGTTTGGAGGTCTGGGGTTCAGTCGGGGTTCCAGTTCATCCCAAAGGTGTTCAGTTTAAAGGGGTGGAGTCAGAATCAGGACTCTGTACAGGACATGAGAGTTCTTCTCCTCCAATCAGAACACAGCATGTCTTCATGGAGATCAGGGACTTTGTGCAGAGGGACATTGTTATGCTGGGGCAGGGTTTAAGTCTTGCAGGTTCAGTGAAGGAAGGACTTAATGATGACATTTTTTGAGTCTCAAATTTTTAGCCATATAGTACATGAATACTGTGTTAGGGTTTACCATGGATATGGTTTCTTGCGAACACAGATTACCCTGGTATGTTTATTTAAAATGTCACTTTTCAATAAAGCTTTTGAGCTGAAGCCTCAGTACAGTGTTGAGTTTGGGAGGCAAAATTCAAATTTACTTTCCAGACCTGGGTAAAAAGCTTAGCATATTGGGAGAGTCTTAGAGAAGAACCACTGTGTCTGCATAATATCAGGAGCTGGTTTTGAGTTTGGAGAACCTTTGATCTTCTGATGGTAAACCCAGGAACCTCCAGGAACATCTGAGTTTCCTTTGATTATGTAGAAACTGTGATGTGATGATAGACAAAAATTATTTAATCTTTAAGATTATTTAAAGATTTTAAGGATATTTGAAAATGAAGATATTGAAATGGCCCTAAAAGCGAATTATGTGGGACACCAGATTGTTTAAGGTTCTGAAGTTAATCTATTTAAAAAAAAGAAATGATCGGTATGAAAAACATGACAGTCATGAAAGCAGTTAATGTGTATTAAATTGTATGAATAATAATAATAATAATAATGTGGATGTGGGTTGAAGGACAAGAAAAGATTACAAAGTGATTTTGCCTAATCAGCTGCGCAGTCAGTCTGAGAGCAATGCCCCTTTCCACCTCTCCACCCCCCACCCCCCTGTGGTCAGCACTTCCTGCTCTTGATGTATAGTAATGTTAGCCGTTAGCGTTAGCGTGAGTGTTACACTCTGACTTCCAGTAAATGCTGTGCTCTCCTGGCCAGTGCTCACTGCGGTTCTTTTCCTGTTATTATTATATCATGAGACACTTTGCGGCTGATCGTCTGCTCCTGCATTCCTGACCTTCAGCAAGAAACTAGCAACGTTATGTAACAAAAAAATACACAACACTTCCATTTATTTCTGTTCATTAATTTGGGGTGTTTCCGTTTGAAAACTTTATGTACAAAATAATAAAAAAAAATGAGATGCCAAAACGTGATATTGATATTGAATGAAGAAACAAATAAATCAATAAGTTTAAATATTATCTATAAAAGATGATTTGTGCTCGTCTCTTACTGTATCCAGTGTATGAGATCTGTTACTGTAGCGTTATACTAATGCACTGATTTCTGATTGTTACATCTTTTCTTTCCTGTCTCTCTCTTTCATTTTTCCCCCTCTCCCTGTTTCTTTCTCAAAATTTCTGTCTGTCTGTGTGTCTCTCTCTCTCTCTCTCTCTCTCTCTCTCTCTCTCTCCCCTGTCTCTCTCTTTCTCTGCAGACTTTTATAGTGTTAAACAAAGGAAAGACGATTTTCCGCTTCAGTGCCACGCCCTCTCTGTACATCATCAGTCCGTTCAGTCTCTTCAGACGAATAGCCATAAAGATTTTAATCCATTCATATCCTTCACACTCGTTCCGGCAGAATCGGGTGAAGTTTAGCCCCTGTGTGTGTGTGTGTGTGTGTGTTTAGTGCTCAGACTGCTTTCTGATCTGCGTCTCTTAATGGTATATAGCTGTGCACTTCCTGATGACTCATTGGAAAAACATGCAGGTCCAATCATCAGCATTAGCTTTGTCTTCTAATGACCTTTAACCCAAAGGAAGATGCAGTGATGTCATTAATGACTTTTTGCAGTCATTGCACACACTGTCACTAATTAATGAATGATCTAATGAATGATCTGTTAATGAGCGCCGTTCAGTCTCTCCTCAGGGTCACGGATTATTTGGTATTGTATTTTTTGTAATTTTTTCTATAATTATATTTTAGATTTATACTGAATCTTATCATTAATGCTACTTTCTAAAGTACATGTGTGTGTGTGTGTGTGTGTGTGTGTGTGTATGTGTTTTGTGGCTCTTTCCTTAACTCTCTCTCTCTCACAGTTTTTAGCATGATCATAATGTGCACCATTTTAACCAACTGTGTGTTCATGACGTTCAGTAACCCGCCGGAATGGTCCAAACAAGTCGAGTAAGTCATTGCTACTCAATTCCATCCAAATCTATTCAAGTACTCAAATGTACTCTAATCTACTCGGTTGTACTAAAATCTATTCTTCTCTATTCTGCTCAAATTTACTTTATTCTACGCTATTCTACTTTATTTCACTAATATCTCGTCTATTCTATTCTATACTAATCTAATATATTCTACGCTATTTCATGCAATTCTCATATATTCCACACTGTTCTTTTCAAATCCACTCAAATATACTCAATTCTGCTCAATGTTACTTATTATACTGAAAACTATTCTCAATTCTACTCATTTCTATTTAATTTTACTCAAATCTAATGTATTGTTATTTCTACTTTATTCTACTCTGTTCACCATCCTACTCAAATCACTCTATTCTATTCTATTCTATTCTATTCTATTCTATTCTATTCTATTCTATTCTATTCTATTCTATTCTATACTATACTATTCTATACTATACTATACTATACTACTCTATTCTATACTATTTTATTCTATTCTATACTATACTATAATATTCTATTCTATACTATTCTATTCTATACTATTCTATACTACTTCTATACTCATACTATACTATTACTATTCTATACTATTCTATTCTATTACTATACTATTCTATTACCTATTCTATTCTATTCTATACTATTCTATACTATACTACTATACTATACTATACTATTCTATACTATTCTATTCTATACTATACTATTCTATACTATTCTATACTATTCTAGTTTATTCTATCTATACTTACTATTCTATACTATAACTATAACTATATACTATACTATTCTATACTATTTTTATCTATTCTATACTATTCTATTCTATTCTATTCTATACTATTCTATACTATACTATAACTATACTATATCTATTCTATACTATTTTATTCTATTCTATACTATACTTTTCTATTCTATACTATCTATACTATACTATACTAAACTATACTAACTATACTATACTATTCTATACTATTTATATTCTATTCTATTACTATACTAGATTCTATACTATACTATATATCTATTCTAAACTATACTATACTATTCTATACTATTCTATTACTAGTACTATACTATTCTATACTATACTATTCTATACTATTCTATTCTATACTATCTATTCTATAATATACTATTCTATACTATACTATACTATACTATTCTATATACTATTCTATACTATACTATACTATACTATTACTATACTATATTCTATACTAACTATCTACTATACTATACTACTACTACTACTATACTATAACTATACTATAGGCTATTCTATCCTATTACTATACTATTCTATAAACTATTACTATCTATACTATTCTACTATACTATACTAATACTATACTATTCTATTCTATACTATTACTATACTATTCTATACTATTCTACTACTATACTATTCTATACTATACTACTACTATACTATACTAATCTATACTATTCGTATACTCTATACTATTCTCTACTATACTATTCTATATCTATACTACTATTCTATACTATATACTATACTATATCTATACTATACTATTCTATCTATACTATTCTATACTATACTATACTATTCTATCTACTATTCTATTCTATTCTATTCTATTCTATTCTATTTGAATCTAAAAGAAACATCAGAAACTTTGTGGTTAATTTCATTGTTATTAATCTTTAATTGTTTTATTTTATTTGAGTTATACACTAATCATCCACATCCTATATTCCTGTTCTAGAGTCTCTGTATGTTCGGTCTGATCAGAGTCCAGTCTGATTCGTTCTGTTAAACTTTGACTTTGTTAAATGATAATATTTTTATTAGGGATGCATCGGTATCAGGCGCAATACTGAGCTCATGTACTCGAATTTATACTCATGAAAACACTCTGATACCGAAGCCCGACACTTCTTGTGCCGTCATTGACAGAACTTTAAGTGCATAAAGACTTCAGCAACACCGACAGAATAGCAGACTCAGCAGTCTTGTGGAAATATTTTGAAATGAATGATAAAAACTTACGTATGACAGACTACAAACTTTTTTCTGAAACTAAACGAGAATGAGAGAAAAATAACAAAGGATGAACAGAAACCATACAAATAATCCTACAAAACCCAAAAAGTGCAAGTAACGGTATCGGAATCAGTATTAGTATCGGTATCATTATCTAAATAGGTATTAGTATCGGAATCAGTATTAGTAATCGGTATCAGTATCATCGTAAAGTAGGTATTAGTTCGGAATCAGTATCATTATCGGTATAGTATCTCAATAGGTAATAGGTATATAGTATCGGAATCAGTCTAAATAGTATCGGTATATCGTCTCAGTATCTAATTAGTATCGGTATTAGTATCGTATCAGTATCATAGGTATTAGTATTAGTATATCGTATCAGTATCTAAATAGGTATCAGTAT
>VCAZ01000027.1:0-85000 GCA_005784505.1 Bagarius yarrelli
GAGCAAATATTTTCCTAAAGTAAACTATATTACTAATAGAAAAAAAATCTGCACTGTCTGCTTTTATTTGATTATTTTTCTGTTCAAAACAAACTTTGGATATACTGAACGTTAATCAAGTCGTGCTATATTTATTATAAAACTACAACTATAAGCAACAAGTCATGATTTCAAACATAAGACTCTTTTTGAAGCGTGTTAGCGTTTCCAGTGTTTTAATGTTTATTATAATGGCCAGCAGAGGGAGTCAAAATTTTAGAAATCCTTCTAGCAATTTAAGATTTAAACAGCCAGATTTTGCCCAGTGGACATGTGTTCATTCCACATACTCAGCCAGTTGGCTCCTATTAAATGCCTTTGGATACTCACACTACCAAGCATCGTGCTTTACATTATATATTTTGTTGTTGGTAAAGAAAAACACACTTTATTTTTGTATTTGTATTTCCAAACAGCTATCTACCTAGGGTTACTATCAGTACAACAAAAACATATGATGATACCCTTTTTCATTTTTTTAACAGTATTTTTTTTTATTGTAATTTGCTAGTTATAACAATTTATCCTGAAGGGGTTGTGTGATTATAAAGAGGAATCCAAAGAGGCTTACTGCATCCAAAGAAATAAAATGTTGCTTTCCGTTTATATGTTATATGCATGTGTCAGTCTACAGACTGGAATTCGTCGGTTGTGCAGGGCTTATTTGGAAAGATATATCGGCTATCTGAAACTTGAAACGTTTCGTTGTCTCGTGTTTCTCCGTGGAGAGGGACGTGCACGGCGCTCGGTGTCGCGCGCTTTACTGTAGCAGAGTGGAGATCGGAGCGGAATGTGGCGCTGAGATGCAGTATGGCTGAAGGAGTACACACACATACACACACACACTCAATCCAGGAAGGTTAACGGATTATAGTCGGAGACATCGTCGCTCATCCACGCTTGTTGTCCTCACGGTAAGCATCTTTCGTTTGATCGCGCGGTTTTCCATGCGTGATGGTTGTGTGTTCGCTTCTCGATTTGGTCGCCACACTTCAGCCGTGCTTTTCCTTCACACGGCGTGTAACGTTACAGCACAGGAACGCACAACGGCTCTTCAGTGTCCAGGCGACCGGAGCGGGATGTCATTCCCAGTCTTAGACACTGTGTTATACTTGTTGAGAAAGAATCGAGATGATTTCTAACGTGTTGCATGTTAGTTGCGGTGTTTATTGCTAAGGGATCAAATGTGATTCGTGTTTGGTGGATAATGTAGTGTTTAAAGAACAAAGATAAGGGTAAAGGGGTAAATCCACGTTATATAGGCAAGATAGTAACCAAGCGTAAAATATACTAATATAACTTATAACAAACCACCAGCATTTGGTAGTGCTTTCTTCCACAAAGTTTATAATGAGGCTGAACACAGAGAGGATTTCATCGAAATGCACCCCAAAGTCTCAACGTCGTCTGAATGAGTTGTCATACCACCAGAATTGTGATGTGGGAAGTTGAACAGTAACAGTGGCGCAGATAACAGTCTTGGACACAGTTGTGTGACTCAATTGAGTTTATCTCCATAGCAGAAGCCCTTAATGACATCATCACCTGGGAAACGCATTCAGCACCATGGAGAGAGTTCCGTTCATAAACCTCACTCATACACACACACACACACACACACACACTTTCTCTCACTCTTTTAAATTAGTCTAAGCTTCAGCTCCTACCTGAGCTTGAGATTCTAACAAACGCATGACACATAAAACCCAGACAGATAGACAGACCCTTCTGACCTATACAGCACAAAAGAGAGCATATCGAATCTATTCTGTTCATCATAAACAAGAATAGAGGGATCAACAGTGGGAACTTGTTTTATTGTCATGTTTACAAATCAAGAGGCCTTCATTTTTTTCAAATAATCACTCACTACCTGTCAGGGTCAAGAGTCTTTCCTAGCAACGTTGGAGACATGGCAGGAGTAGACCTTGAACAGTGACCTGGCGGAAAACATCGAGTTAAAAACCCAGCTGTGTTTTTATTGATCTAGAGCATGTCCAATTATGTTCCCTTACAGCTCTGCAGATACATGCTTTGTTTAAACTGCTTTTTCCCTGCATAATCAACTGACCAACGCAAAGAATATTTGCACTGCTGTGGGTGCATCTTCTCAGTCGGTCTTCTATAAATGCACACTTTTTCGTCTTTTTATGCATGCAAATGAAATCCTGTTGGTGTCATATTGATGCCTAGGAATGAAGTAAGCCGGGAGGGCGGTGGTGGTATTATCCATGGCATGTTTTTGCATTTTTGTTGGCCATTACACTTTATTGCAGTGTTGCCGCATAAGTTAATCAAGCTTCTGTGTCTGCATTTTTTCCTTTCAGCCAGATCATTAAAGATGGTGCTAAATTCATCCACTGTGATAGATCAAAATGGCTTTGGTCACAGCTGCTGTTTGTCCTAAGGGGTCAGTGGGTCTTATTGCATTTCAGTTCTGAGGATATGAAAGCACCCTTTGATGTGCTGGATATTTTTTTGTGAAGCCCACTGTGCAACCATGAGCTCCATTTTCTGGAAACAGTGGAGCCTAATACAAATGGTTGGCATCAAATCAGGTTAATTCCCTTTCTGAGAATATCAATAGGAAGGCAGCTAGCAAATGCACTTTGGTTCTTGTCAGCTGCTGAAATAATGATGGCTTGTTTAGTAGAAGATGAAGGAAGATAAATCTACACCATGAGGGGGGGTTGGGGATGGGAGGATACTGTGGGTCACAGAAGACTGCACCAATTAAACTGCAGTCTTTCTCACACATAGACAAGCACAAAACAATATAGAAAGAATATTTACTGTATGTCGAGTGTAAAATGTTATTGTTTTTAATTGTTTAAATAATTGATTTAGACAGGATTGCATCATGACATATATTACTATTCAGCTCATTAGAACCCAAGCACTGGTGGTGTGAGGAACCTCTTGGAATTATTCTGTTTCTTCTTCTTCTTCCTCTTATTATTATTATTATTATTATCATTCAAAATTAATCGCATTATCGAGGACCTAAAGACTCATGAAAAGTGTTGTGGGTTTCAGAAGTAGGTTTGGCAAAATAACTTCATAGCGCCACCTACCGAACTAAAATGCCCCTCCTGCTGCGTTTGATGTACATGTATGAAAATACTTACGAGTCTCTTGAAGCAAAATTAAACCAGGAAGTTATTTTTAATTTATATTGAAAATAATAAAGTCATTTAGCCTTTAATGGAACCTAAACTCCTATCTATACCTCTATACCTATATCTATACCTTTCTAATAGTGTTTTTAATGTTATAAACTGAATAACATTCAGGCAAATAATAAATTGCCTATAGGAGTGATTGTGAGGGTGTGTGTACAACCTGTCCAGGATGTACCCGTCCTGCCGTTTGCCCTTTCAGAGATGGGATAGACTCCAGCAGACCTCAGTGACACTGAATTAGGGAATAAGTGGGTATAGAAAATAAATAAATGAATGAACGATTATGATGATCCAAAATAAACAATAAATTTAGACATATAAATACATAAACATTAATAAATTTAGACAGTGAACAATCAATAATACACAATTGAATGTAAAGATGCTCTGAAACTGTGAACCTGTTGAACATGCAATGGAGCAACACTCAAAAATAGATTGAGGTGAGTTTGTTTGACACACACTAATGACATCATATGGTTATGATTAGTTGATTAAAATGTTGATCCAGGATTAAAAAGGATGTTAATCCAATTTGGCAAAACCACATCCATCATACACTCCCTTTGCACCTGAAATTGATAAGGTTCCTGATTTGTATTGCAGCTCACAATTTTTGTGTTGTCAGTAATCAGGGAAATGCACTGGTTTGCCTTCCAGTTGGCTCAACAATGTTGTTATTATCACATCCTGATGCAGAATGGCAATAAATAATACAATAATAATCTCAATGAATACTCTTATTTTGGTGAAACTACATAGCAAGACATTGGTCTAAAATATGTTTGTCTCTATACACTGTAGTAATAGAATTTACGATTACTCAAACACTGTTCCAAAAATGATTATGTGCACAAAGCCACTGACGTCCATGAGTAAGTCTATGGTAAGTTATGTTTGAAGAGGAAAAACGTATGTGTCCCGCACAAAGCCCAGACCTCAATACTCTTCATCAATGTCTGATTCTAGTACTAATTTGGGTCTAAATGAGTAAATTCTCTCAGCCACACTTCAGAATCTATAGGAAAGCTTTTTTGAAGGTTGTTATAGAAGTAAAAAGTTTGACCAAATCTGCAAAAGGATGTTCCATAAACCTGTGTGCATGTGATACGTTTGTCTATTTTAGTGTAAAACTAAATCAAAACCATAAGTGTTATTTGAGTTATTGCGAAGTTGAAGACATCAGAACACAAGGAATAGCTTCTAATCCAATGAAATCGCATTGTTGTTATCTTTACCTGTTCCAAATGTTTTCTTAAATTATTCATATATCTTTTTAAATTCTGCCCCTGTGCTGTGAAGGTTAAGATGTGTTACTTCATGCTGCAGGTAAACACAAATCAGAGGCAATGTGCAGGTGCAATGGGGCAATGAAGTATATAGGAGGGATTACTGTAGCAGAGCTCCTGCTGTTCCCTTGACAAGCACTGCGTGTTGTGATTAGGGGTCACTTTGAGTAGAGCTATAACTGAGCTTGGTAGAAGGTCACAGGTCTTCTTTCAGGCAGAGGCTCCCACAAACCACCATGTCTAAATGCTTGTGGCAGTGCGACAGTGAGCAATAGGCTTTTACAGAAAAGAAAGAGGTTTTTCTTTCTGGGAAGAAGACAGAAATTTTTTGTTCTTTTTTTCTTCTCAGGGAGAACAAAGAAAGGAAAAGGCAAGTTTTATTTTGCCTTTCTATTCGCTTGCATTCCTGCATAAGTGAGATGTTCCTTTGTGTACAAAGAAACGTTTTTACATTTATAGTTTTTTGGTCATTCCGAACAGAGTTTTGCCTCACTCATTTATCCTCTAAAACTCCTACAGGGACTTTTATTTTTTCTTTCACTTTTATAGGGATTCAATCCACACAGCTGTGTAAAGACTGTATTGAAGAGCTGACATTCTGCATTTTGCAACCTTTTTAAGGGCAGCCTGATCTTTTCTTTTGTCAGCTCTGAAGACAGAAATTGATAAAGATGAAGAAATAGGATATGCTGGAGAAGAGCAGGCGAAACAGGAAGCACTAAACCACTGAGTCTCAGTCTGAAGCTGATGAGGAGCCTGATTGAAGCTACAGCTCAAATAGACTTGGTGGAAAGATTCTTCTAGTATACTTAGCAATCAGGCTTGCTTTGCCTTTAGGGTAGCTGAAATATTAGACCAATTTAAATAAATCGACTTTTGCGTTAAGTTTTAATATCAAATATTGTTTACTGCATTCAACAGTCATTCGTGTATCACGTCCGCATAAAATTGTGTTCAAGTAGGAAACATACAACTGACAGAATTTCATCTCAGAACTGCTTCTTTTCACCTAGATTACTCTGGGAATTGATGTGACCTGGAGGCACTGAAGTAATAACTAAGAGTGAAAAAAAAGCCATGAATCAGCTGCGGTTTGCACCACTTGCTCTAATGTACCAGGAGTGGGAATGGCTAAAGAGGTGGAGAGATAATGGTATTTGGTATGCACAGTGAATTTCATTTAAAAACTATAACCCGGTACTGCATCATCTCATTTATACTCTGACATTAACTCAACTCCTGACACCATAAGTACAGCCTGTGTCTCGAAATCTCTGCATTTAAATGTGCATTTTAACACTAACATGCGATTCAAAAAATCTTACAATTTATGATGGTAATTGTTAAAAAAAGCGGCTTTATAAAAAAAGGAGTTTATTTATTATTTATTCCTTCTTTCGCCACCTGTAGTCATTTGCATACACTGGCATGTCACTATTCATTAACCTGAAATAGGACAATTTACTAATTTGATAAAAAGTGGAAGACAAGCATCGTCAGCAACATCCTTGAGAGGAGTAGATCAGTACGCTCAGCCAGATCTACACATGTACCTGCCACATCTGCAATGTGCACAACTAGGAATTATCAGGTTGCTTAGTAACAACACACTACTTTAAATTTCTTTAGGCTTAATTGGGGTACAGTTTTGACAGCGTGGGCTCATTTGAGATAGCAGCCATGTTATGTCTTAGTAGTAAAGCACCAGCATGGCAGCCCAAGTTGATAGATTAAATAATGAAATTTGTGGCCATGCCTGTTCATGCTCAATCTACCTCAAACAATTTGCGCAGACACACTCTGTTTTTCCCCTGAGCACAAAAGAGCAGCAGCACCTGAAAAATAGTGTTTTGTTCTGCAACGTAATAGAGTTCTCTTTCTGATGGGGGGGGAAAAGGCACAAGAGCGGAGCTGAAGGTGCAAACGTAACTGGCCCTAAAATTTTACTTGTATTTAAAAAAAACGACCTAGTTTTGAGGCATTTATTGAACAACTCTATTGTTTCTGTTTCTGTGTATTTGGTTTATAGCTATCTGTTGTCTGAATTCACTGAATAAAGTCTAGGACTAATACACTAAGTCTAATACACTAAATTGCCAAAATTGTGGTTCCTCTCCAAAAATATGACTACTCGAAACACACAGTTGTCTAGAATGTCTTTGTTTGTTGTAGCATTATTTTATTCTTATTTTATAAGAGACACAAACACTGTTCCAGCATGACAATGTCGCATTGCACAAAACTCCGGTGTTCCATTAAAACATGGTGTGTTATGATCAGAGTGGAAATAAACTTCAGTGTTCAAAACACTACTGAACACCTAAACCTAACTTGAGTGACCTAAACACCACTGAATACACCTTTGGGATAAACTGTAACACCGATTGCACCCCAGACCTCCTTACCTGACATTAGGGTCTGATCTTACTAATACAGTTATAGCTTAATGAACACACATCTCACATCGAGCAGGAAAGCCTTACAGCTGAATCTATCAGCAAAATGAAGAGTAAATCTGGAACATATGTTCACATATGTTTTTGATGGCCAGATGTCCACAAACATTTGGCAATATAGTGTATCTAGTTCTAGTATTTACTCTTTCTTTGTAAAAAAAAAAAAAGAAGGCGTCTAGTGTTAAGATATCTATGTCTTGTGTTGTTGTGGTGTTTTTTCCATTAATGTTTTAGCAACTGCCTCCCTGGGGACTCAAAAATAAATGTAACATTATCCCTTCCCCCATTGCTATAGCTCTGAGCCAGTGTGGGAAATCTGCAGTAAAAGATCTACCAAGTAACATACATTTTTTCAGTGTGTTCTCTGTGACACACACACACACACACACACACACACACACAGACACACACACATCTATTACATTTAGCTTTATAACTGTTCTGTATAATGTCAAGGCGAAAACTATTGAAATTCATTCGGAAGGTAATGCATCCATAATAACACTGCGATATCTAACGGGAATAATGGTTTAACTTTTAATGACTTTTTTTTGCAGGAGGAGGATTTTTCTTCATTTCTACATTTTGTCACCCATGGCAAAATACTGTAATCCTCTTTATTAGAAAAAGACTCCATGTACATTACCATAAAAAACTTGGTTGTTTCTATGCCAGTATCTGAGAGAAGCTTTATTATAAAGTGCTACATTTCCACATTATTTTTTATCTGTATTTTTAGTGTTTTAATGCTAATAAATGTATTTATATATTGTCAGGTAAAGCATAACATTTATGAGTAAACAGGTCATTGAGTTCTCAGGGAGTTTTGGGAGGTTTCTTACATTGTTCTTTCCAAAGCCACCAGTATGACATACATTATATCTAATCATATCACATTCTATTGATCCTCAGGTCTCTACACTGGCTGCCAGTTACATTCAGAATTTATTTTAAAGTACTGTTACTCATTTATAAGTCACCCGCTGGTCTAGGACCTAAATACATTTCGTATATGCTCACTGAGTATGTAATGAATCCCACTGAGGCGAGTATAGTTTAAAACCCAAAGGTGCAGTTTATTTACAACCCGGATAAAGCCATAAACATTAACCAATCAGGACGTGACTTGACTTAGTTTAGTGCAGTAGCACAAACATAAACAGAACAAAAAACATGAACTAGACTAGCACAAACTTATTTTGACTTAACTTGACACAAACAAACTCACGACAGTGGTACAGGGACAAACCAAAATCCACAACAAAAGACAATGGGAAACACAAGGGGCTATAAATACATATGACAAACCAATAGAAACAAGACACATGGACAAGTGATTCACATGACAGGAACACAAGGAAATCACATGACAAGGACAAAACAGGAAGTAAACAAAGGCATGAACATTAAACAAGAACTCAAAACATAAATGCAATATAATATACATGAAACAAAAAGCCATAATCTTACATAGATAAAATACATAAAAACACATGTATTTAGTTCTGCATTCACTGAATGAGCTGAATGAGCTGAATGAGCACTGTGATACGTCCCAACTGGCTATAATCATTTTAGATCATTTTGATTAGAACTGTTTTTATTTATTTTAAATCTTTGTTTTTATTTTAATTTCTCAGTTTTTCTTATGTAAAGCCTTTTAAATTACCACTATGTATGAAATGTGCTTTATAAATAAACTCGCCTTGCCTATATTGCCAAAGGTTTGTGGATACCCACATTTGTGTGTTTGTTACAATAAACTATGAAGCATACAGTTGCCTAGGTTGTTTGTATATAATGTAGCATTACATTATTCCTTCACTGGAACTAAGAGACCCAAACAAACTGTTCCAGCAAGACAATGCTACAAGTGCGCAAAATTCCTGAGCTTTATTAAAACACAGTGTGTTCTAGTAAAAGTGTCCTGCACTCGAGTGTCCTGCACAAAGCTCTAAATCTGACACAACCCCACCGGACACCATTGGAAAGTACTTAGTGTCTGAATACTACTGTAGATGAATAAACACAAATACCCACAGCCACACTTCACAATTTAATGAAAAACATTCTAGAATTGTGGAGGTTATTAAAGGAGTAAGAGTGAAACAAAATTTGGAATAGGATGTTCAAAAACACATATACATATATAAATCACATGTAGATGTGATGGTCAGGTGTTCCGATAGTTTGGTCTATATAGAGTAGTTCGATAAAGAAGGAAAGTTTGGTGTCGAATTTAAAAGCTTTTGTAAAAACAACAGCTTACAGAATGGAATCATTTTAAGGGAAGTGACTACAAACATCAGATCAAGAGTCATCTGCTGGACCTCTGTTAAAATCATTTGTGTATTGGCCGTGTCTCAAGATTTCTCAAATATTCATGAATCATTTGAAATGTATCTCCTTGGATTCAAACCTGGGCTTGTAAACCTCCTGTCTGAATTGTTATTACTGATCATAATCTGTGCTGTCAACATTTTTAAAAGGCAAAAGGCTAAGACGTCTGAATTATTTGACGAGGTCCAATTCTTCTGTATGCATAATAAGTGGTTTTAAAAGAGATTTCTGTGCACAAGAAGATAAAATCAGTCAAGCAGTACACATTTGCTTTGCTAGAAGCCATTAATGCACATCTAAACTTTTGATGCAGCCTATGCTCTATTTATTCGTAGTGTAACACGGTGAACACAAAATCAATCGTGTCTCCTGAGTGAAATGTTGAAATGAGAAGTAGCTACATATACTGTTTAGATCACATATCCTACACTGGTTCCATATATGTAGTTTCTGTATTTTTTTGATTGCTTCTCAATGACTTCTACAGCAACCCTGAAAGGCTCCATCTGTTTTCCGTATTATGGTTAATGCTGGATGGAAACGATCGACTGCTTGGGTAGCATGGTAAATTTCTGAGTGCTTAACTTGTGTTTGGATGTTTGCCTTTTTGGAAGTTCTGATGAGTGCCAGTGCACTCAGCATGCTACCAGCTGTGCAAAATTACTCAGGTAATGACCAATGGAAAACGTGGCAATCTAACCCTAAGTTTATAACACGGAATAGAAGAAAAGGAAAAAAGTATTCATGGTTATGTCCTTTTTATGGGCTGAGGAATGTTTGCATAGCAACAGTTCCCATAATCCTCAGACCTTTTTAACATCATTCCTTTTACAATGTATTTTGCTGTGTGGACAAAGCTATGCAACTTGATATGGACAGGGTGTGTACTTAAAGTTCCAAGGCTTGTGGTATAATGTCATGAATAGTAATTGCTATCACCTAATTTAATCATTATATAATTCAGTATTTTAATCCATGTTAACATTATAGTTTAAATGTTTAAATTAGAAGTGCAAGTGCACATAAATAAATAGTTTGGATTGAACTGATAATGTGTTGGAAGGCCAGGAAGACCCACTTATATAAAACCGCCAGTCTGCCACTGTTGGGTCCGTGATCAGGACGCTTAACCCTTCCTGCTCCAGGGGCACTGTATCCTGGATCGCTCTTACCCTGCGCTCTTACCCTAACTTTCTAAGCTGAGATATGCGAAGAAACAATTTTCACCGTGCTGTAGAGTCTATGTGACAAATAAAGACATTTACATTTATAAATGACAGATATAACATAAATTACACTAGTTTTTGTTGTTACAGTACCTATACTAAGTGCCTGGTCAGCATATAAACACTCTTGTTCATATGAGACCAGTTTGTAAATGTTTTGGGAAACAAAGGCAACTGAATTTGTTAAAATTTGACTTCAGATTCAAATATATTTCAGTCCTATGCAGATCTGTAAATAAAACCATAAGACAAAGATCACATTGGCTGTTGTAGAGTTTCTGGTGTTTCTGTTTGCCTTGTTAGGATTAATTAACAGTTTAATTGCAGTTTTTAAGGCCCTACCTAATTGGAGTTAAAATCCAAACTTGGATACCAATATTCACATAAGTATTGATAAATATTTAATGTAAAATAAACTGACTCTCACATCCATATGTGCTCGTTAACATCAATAAAGGGGTAGTTGCACTTTGGGGGCCACTAGAGATCTGTTTTATACTATGCTAGCAGTATAAAATTGTATGTAATTGTATACAGTAATTGTATGTTTGGTGCGGAATAGGTGACCAAAATTGTTGGGGAACCCCTTCTTGTTGAACATCCTCCTTTAGCTTAAAGCCTCTTTTTCCCATTCAAGGTTCTTTACTTTTCTGGAAAGGCTTTGGCAAACTGTGTTTATAAATCCTATGCCCTGAAAACATTTGCATGCTGGCACACAATTGTCCCCTTTTAGTGTAGAGAAATGGCGATAAAGCGTACAAATTCTATACAGTTATGTGTAACCAAATTTGTGTCAACATTCAGGCAAAGAACTACATATTGATGTGAAGTTATGTTGTTAAATAGATGATTATAGAGCACTCTGCATTTTTATCTACTATACACAATGTTTAAAATTAGAGTCAGTCTTAAAAACACATTGCATCATGTTAGTGTGGTTTCTATTGTTTTTTTTGGTGGTTCCTTTTAATGTTCACTTAAGTATAATTTTATATTACTGAAACCTGTGTTGTTTCTAGAATAGCCAATGGCAATATGCCAAAAGGTAGGAATACATATTAAATTTTCAACTGTTTCCAACACTGTATATGTATAATTACGAATAATTAATGTCAGGGTCTGGTGAAAACTTAATAATGTCAGCGGGAGCAACACTGATGTGTGATGCTGATTAGTATGAGACCCGTGAGATGCATATCCCTGGCTGACTGGCGGTGATTGATCATGACTAAGGCACTAACACCACCTCTGCCTCCCAACAAAGCTTGAGTCAGCCTAGCTACAGAGGATACTCATTAAGAGAGAATTTGCTGTTCTTGGACATTATGATGAATAGAGGGGAGTAGAGGAACAGACCCTGGCTGGACTCCAATCTGGTGGCTGTTTATCTCTGAACATTTCTCTGAGTCCAGAGCCTAACATTGCAATACGCCTCTGCTGTTTCACAAGTCTGTTAACATGTTGCCTCAGACCAGCGTCATTAGCTCTCTGTGCCTCATCGATTAAAAAAAACATGCAGGTTTGAACTGGTTTATGAAGAATGTGCCATTCTTTTAAAAAAGGCTATTTATTTATAATATTATACATTATATTATATATTTATTTATTTTATCCACTGAAAAGGAAAACTATATATATTATAGATGATTAGATTTGTGTTAAGAGTGTTAACTATAACGATAATCTCTGGGTCACTATTCCAGTATGCAATGTTTTTATAGTCAGATGTCTAAATGAAGTCTTATCTATTGCTCCTTGATAATAAAGAATGTTTTTTCTAGTTCAGAAAAATACCTGCTGTTTCCTTCCATATGCATGGACACACTACGCAGCTCTCACTAATCTAACAGTGGGTTGTCTGACCACAACTGTGCGCTACCATATGTGTATTTCTGGCACTAATATCCCCACAATCAGACAGCATTTTTTTTAGATTTTATTGTAGACATGATTTTTATTGTTCACATTCTTTTAAACCTCTATTAACTGTAGCCAATTCTATTTTACAAACCTTTTATAACGTGCGATGTTTATTGCCTCACTGCATTGTGCATGTAGATAATGTAAATGTGATTAGATAGACATTAGATATATTTAGACATTAGATATAGTATAGATAGACATTATATATAGGGTAAGAATGTGTCTTATTTAATATTGACACTTTTTACAGATTCTGTTTTACTAATCAGTGTATTTCAGTAGTTAACTCTTCCACATCGTGACTCATATGTCTCGTAAATCTGCAGTTCTAAGGAGGTTTAAGCCAAACCTGGCTCATAAATTGCTGCTACACCCAAAACAGCATGCACCGTCTGCTGGGACATGGGCTATGTATGTGTGAGTGTGTGTTCAAAATGCAGGTTGAAAAAAAAAGGCTAAAAGTTCTTTGCATTGGGAACACTATTAATAATTACATGATTTAAGGAAGAAAACTGTTTAAGGCTATCAATTAAAAATTATAAATGAGTGTTTAATTAAAATAAATTAATTATAAAAATGTGTTTAATTAATTGTAGGCAGAAGTGACCTTGTATGTCAACATGCATCAATGGAAAGGAGCTAAAAATATAATAAAAAGAATTGGCAACTTTCAGCTAATGCTATTTCTACCTTTATATAAGCTACAATAGAAAGTCACAAATTTTAAATCTAATTATTGGAAATGTTAGAATTAAATTCTGGCATGGAAAAACAAAAAATGCAACAAGAAAGAAGTTCAGATGACTGTGAGCTGTCACTCAGACAGCTAAAATAAAATATTCTACCAATAACTACCAATTAACCCAAACACTTGGGAACCTATTACTTTCATTGCAGTTACTAAATATTTTATTTTCATTAGAATATAATAAAATAAAATACACGATTTAAACAACAGTTTATAGACACCACTCCCTATTGAGTCTATAAATTGTGCAGTATTTTTCTGCCATGTTGTTTCAATAAACTCTACTATTCCTGTAAAGGCTTTTCACTAGATGTTGCAGCATCGTTCTTAAGGATTTTCTAATTATGTCTTGAGTTATTGAGACCAGACTCTGATGAGGACTGGGGTGCATTCAACATTCCTCTTTATGCAGAACACTTATGTCCGTCCTCTCCAATCTTGACAAACCATGTTTGTCAAGGAGCTGGACGAGTTTTGGGCCTATTAGTTCCAGCTATTATAGTATATAACAGCCACAGCCTTCAAATTTGTGGTGAACTTTAGCAAAAGAGCAATATATATTCGTGTGGCAATATATATTCAGCTGTCCTCAAACCTTTGCCTATATAATGCAGGAAAATAAATATTAGACTTATTAAACAGAAAAAACCTTTAAAACCGACTAGAGAGAATACCAGAAAAAAAACGGGTCTGTTTTCACTGGTGTACACTTAGAATTTTAGAGTCTCAGCTTTAATGTCACATGTACGTGCTCTGTGTACACATGATCCAAACAGCAAAGTGCATACTCAGATCTCAGGCCAGACAGAGGTAAACTGCAGCCACCTGGTACTGGTTTATTGAGCCCAGCTGCCAAGCTCCAGGAACTCTTCCCTTAAAGCAATCAATATTACTCAGCATGACTGGAGAACTATTGATCCTCTTGGCTTGAAACATTCTCTTCTGTTGTCATTAGTTAAGATTGAAATAGGAGTTTTTTTCCAGTTGTTGCTATATACCATAACACACGATTATATATATTCCCATCAGTTTAAAATGTGTCCTTTTCCTCCACTTTCTAAAATATGGTAAAATATTAAAAAAAAAAAATAAAGGAAGGGAAAAGTGTCTAGAAGATTAATGTCTTTGTTTCGAGACTGGGCTGTGTAGGTATATGTTATAATGCCAGTAGCAGCTTACAACTGCTGAAAAGAAGACACTATAAAACTAGATTAGCACTGCATTATTTGGCTGTCAATTTATTTTACATTTTTGCCATCTCATTAAAGTCAAGCGTCCTATAAAATGTCCAAACAAACACAATCACACATACAGTCACATTGTACAAGGTAAAATTTAAGATAATAGTACGATCAGATTTTTCATGTTGATATTTATGGCCTCCATTGGTGTGGAGGAGAGCATTATTTTTTTTTCTGTTTAAAGCTGAGGTAAACCTGCAACAATTTATGGGGCATATTAAAGCCAAAGGTGGAGAGAAAGAGAGATAGTGGCACCAAGTGGCACCAACATGCATAAGGTGACAAGTGTAAGCACTGTAGAGCCATAATTAACAATGATGAATTTTTTGCATGGCCAGGTTAACAGCTTAAAACTTGGCTGGTGCTGCAGGCGGATATTGGCAGCAATCTGCACAAAAAAACAGTAAAGTGGCATAGCAGGTATCTATTTAATTTTAATTTTAATTTTAATCTATTTTTGGTTCTGGTGAGCACATCCAGCAACAATTGAACAAAATTACTCCAAAAATCACTTCAAGAACTTCAACAATCAGTTTGATCAATTTCTCAATTTTAGTGAAATCAAACATCTTTACCCAGAACGAATGTGCACGTGGATCAACACTAGGATTTTACGAGACAATAAATATTTGCTGTTGAATTCCGCTGAGGTTGAGGACTGAATATGTATTATTTTAATTTAATGGAATAAATGGTGTGGTTGTACTGATGAGACCAGCAGATGTTTTACATCCAGCATAATCCCCTTTAATTTATAGTCAAGGCTCCTCCAAGACTAGGAAGCATGTGTGGATGAAATTTATAGACTTGATTGGGCTGTGATTAATAAGCCTGCAGTTCGGCACGTTCTCCCTTGATGCACAAGAATGTGTCTGGCCAGTATAGCAACTTTCTTTTGTGTATAAACATCAGTTAAAAACACATCTGTGAAAAGCATTTCACATACGTTGTTGAACACATATGTAGTTTAATATCTGATTTCAAAATTTAGATACACATGAATTTAAATTCTGTTTGGAGATCCCAGATTGCTGAGAGTAATAGTGATCATCTCTTCACTCAAAAAGGCAAGTAGAAAATATTACTTGGTATCAACTTTCCGTTAAAAAAATTCCTCAGTGTAACAATGAGCTAAATAAACAGGCTGCATTCTGAGCAGATTAGTGTTCCTGCAAGCTTTTAAAGCAAGGACAAACACCTGTTTAATGCATGTGAATTATTCAGGACTGTCGGTGTTGCCTTAGACCTTTCACTGTGGTATTACACCCTGAATACAGTAAAAAAACAGAGCAGAATTTCTACTGAAGTTTAAGCAGAAAACTGAACCTTTTGACCTGCCTACTACTCCTGAGGCCTGCACAGCACCGGCCAGAAACATTTCAGGCTAATACTTTATATAAACTGTAGAGGAAAAACTGCTCTTACTCATAGTAAAGCTAGGTTTGTATTTGCGCTATAGGTCAGATACTTTCATGTTACATGATATTTGCGTAAAAAATACAGATTTTCTTAAAAATCCCCATTTGCCTATTTGGTGAAGATTGTGTTGAATACTTTGTAAATTACCGTTGCATTACTGTAATTTGAGCAAGAGAGGTTTTTTTTAATCTGTATTTGTTTTTTAAAAAATGTATATACACTGCAACAAAAAATAGCCATCCAAATACAAGAAATAAATGTGTGATTCAAGAAGGTACAGACTAGAAACAAGTCATATTATCTGCCAGTGAAATAAGCTAATTACTCTTGGTAACATTTCTTGAAATAAGAAAACTTATCTAGACTGTAGTAAAGAACAAAATGTCTTAAATTAAGTATTAAAAACACTTATTTCAAGCACTGTATTTAGTCTAATTTGACTTAAAACTAGCTTGTTAATAATGTTTTTTTTTTTTTTTAAAATTAGTTTTTTAAAACTAAATTTTTTTAAGTTTTTTAAAAGTCTTTTAAAACTGACAACATATAAAGTCAGTTTTAAAAATTGACTTTATATGTTGTCTTAAAATGAGTCAATGTAAGGTTCTTGTTTTTTGGCTTTATGTTGTGTTATCGTTTATGTTCTATATTGATCTTGTTTTATGTTTATTGTTTTGTGATGTTTAGACTTACCTAGGTAGCCTAGGCATTTCGTGTTTTGTTCCTGTTTTCTCTTCAACAGTCATGTTCTCATTGGTTGGTTAATTATTGTTCTCAGGTGTTCCTTGTTTGTCAGTGTGTATTTATAGCCCTTGTGATGTGCCTTGTCTTTTGTGGATTATTGTTTGAGGGACTAATGTGGTGAGTTCCTGTTCCTGTTCCTGTTCCTGTTCCTGTTCCTGTTCCTGTTCCTGTTCCTGTTCCTGTTCCTGTAAATAGTCACGTTGTAAATAAACTGCACTTGGTTTTTATACGTCTCGCCTTAGTGAAAGTTTGTTACAGTCAAAGCATTTAAACTTAAAACAAGTTATTACACCTAAAATAAAGTCTTAAATACTAGGCAGGCCTTAAAGGATGTATCTCATCGTAATTATGCTCAATTTGCAGGTAAAATAACTTATAATAAGTTTAAACTTTACTAATTAATTAAGAAAAAAAGAGGCATAAACATTCATAATAATCTTATTAATCTTATTTTTTTTTGGCTAGAAATAAGATTGTAACTCTTGACTAGATAAGGAGTTTTGTAGTGTACTCACATGAAATACTTCTAAAGAAGAAGTATTAGCCCCTAAACAAGACTCAGCCTACATTTGCTAGCTATAAGAAAGAGCAGAACTGGGTCATCAATAGCCATCTTGAATACTTAAGAAGTCTTTTATAGCATTTCTTTACAATGTATTATATAAATGTCTGAAAAAGACTAATGTGTCTGGGGAAAAACTGAATGGCTGTGCAGAAAAAACAGGAACATTGAAGCAGCATGGAACATCTTTCCAGGATCTCTTGGGATTTATATCATTTTACTTGTTTAATAGACTTTTTTATGCTATTGGTATTGCATAGTATAAGAATTTCTTTTTTCTAAATTTAAAATGCCATAAACTAGTATACTATACACTAATAGGCTGCACTTTTCTCAGAATTGACTAAAACATCTGTTGTGAAGTATAAGATCAACTGTATAAGGTAAACCCTAAATAAATTAATTGTTCAATTTTGTTCTTAGTTCATAAGATGTTATTCCTGTTTTGGGTAACGTTATATTTTAAAGAATAAATCATTTATAAGTATATGAAATGTATGACCATCTTCCTAATACAGTGCTTACATTCCCGATTTACATACATTATAGCCGTGCACTGGTTTTAAATAATGGCGTATGAACTTATGTAGCAAATTATAACTACATACATATGATGATAGCTATCTAGTTTTAGAACTGATTTTGTGATTTTATTCCAATAAAAGCTGAAAAATAAAGAGGTCATGTTTTTTCTGCATGACCTCGCCTCAGAGCCGGTGCCAGACCATAACTACAGATTCCACACAGATTCCAACGAAGGGGCACAAAATCAAAAACAATAGCTTGGATGAACAAAGGAAAAGAATCCAACTAATACAGTGCAAGCGCACACTCATACAACTGGTTTACAGACTGTCAGCTTATTTCCTGTAAATTGAACTAGGAAATCACAAAACTAATCAATATTCCCACAAATCACGTCACAATAAAAAAAAAAAACAGGCTGACACTTTATACTGTATGCTGTGATAACAATCTGAGTCAATTTAAACTTACAGAAAATAAATAAATGACTTTAATTCACAGACACATCAATATCCTAAAATCATAATGACGCATGAAACGGAAAACACCCATCAGAGAAACAGGCATATTTTTTATTAAAAAAATAAGCACACATTGTTAATTTTTCATATTTATAACAATAAAAATAATAAAAACTTGAAGCTTTTATTTATTTTTATTATTCTTTAAAAAATATATAAAAACACAATTTTCTTCCTAGCCGGCTAGCCATTTTCAGTAGTTAATTTTTTCTTCAAAAAGAAACTTTTAGGTGATTTACTGACTGTGAATGTAGAATTTGCTTACTTTTAGGTGATTTACTGTGCCATATTACAGACTGTGAATGTAGAATTTGCTTACTTATATATTAGTTACTGCTGTTTTTATTATTTTCATCCAGATAAAAACCTAGTTATGGGCTTTTCACACTAGTTAACCAAAGAGATTTCTGTATGAGAATAATTGTAGACAAAAGACTTGATTCGGTCATATCTCTGATGTCACTCACTGAGGGCTTTGAAAAGTGAGGTCTGCAGATCAGCCCAGGACATGAAGAAGTGTGAGCCAAAACATCTGGATTGCTCATCAGACCAGTAAAACAGAGAAAACCCTGCAAAATGACCCGAAGAAGCAGGGGGAGAAAACAATAGGTCTGTAGTTCTATCTAAAATCAGCTTCATTTTTTTACTCATTATCTTAGCATGGGTTTAAATCGAAATGTTGTTTGTTACTCAGTCTGTAAACACATGTTTAATGACTTTATGACACATATTCTTTTACAAAGACGTGCACGACAACTATCCAAAGCCAAACAATTTATACTTAAGCTTGACACTAATTGGAAGGGAAGCGAACATATGGTGCTGCTGTAGTGCAGTGATTCTGTCACTCATACTGCTTGGT
Source organism: Bagarius yarrelli (assembly GCA_005784505.1). Taxonomy (NCBI): domain Eukaryota; kingdom Metazoa; phylum Chordata; class Actinopteri; order Siluriformes; family Sisoridae; genus Bagarius; species Bagarius yarrelli. Next base: position 19,075 of record VCAZ01000027.1, read on the forward strand.
GCAGAAACCCAATTCACTAATGAATTCAACTCAAAACAGACTTGAAAGTATGTCATAAATCTTTAAAATCGGCTGTGCTGCATACTCGACTCGGGTGCATGTTTGCAGTACAGCACTGAAACGTTATAACGGCTGTCCGGACAGGAGAAGGAGAATTAGAATGAACGCTGCTCATATTAAGAGGAGATGTGTTGTTCGGCACTGTCCTCTATTATGCTCACTCTGCTCTTGCTTGAGAGCTGGCCAGCTGATAAAAAGCCACGTTGTCCTTGGGTGTGACACGCTATCAGAAGATCAGACATACAGTAGCAAATGGTCTAGTGGTATTTTAGACTGTTCCATAACTCTTGTTGTAAGTATGTGTTTACCATGCTAAATGTCTCTATGGTGCAGTAGAGTATGCGAATGGAGCAAAGGTGGCATCAAAATCAGTTTTTAATACCGCCTGAACCAGGATCTGAAAGGTAGGAAGAAATTGCGAAAGAAATTGTGAAATGCTTCAAAAAAATGTATTTTTTCAAATGAAGACTTTTAAACTCTTGAGGACCTGTTTATATCATACCTTTATATACATATGCAGGTTATGTTGAAGTTTGTCCTTCATCTTATCATCTGGCTCAGCCCTAACTGGATCTACAGCTAATTATAATATGTATTGTATTGTAAGGTCCTTGCCAATAAACAGCCATATTTTAAAATATGGCAAAAAAATGGCCGAAAACAACTCTTTGCTAAAATGTATTCGAAATTTTTTTACGTACATATATTTTTGTATATTTTGTATATTGTGTGTTTCGTTTTAAAGATTTTTTTAAAAATCCACAAGCCACAATTGAACCTGGGTCAATCAGAGCACCGTCGCACCACATATGTTAACATGCTACCGACACATAACAGTTTATATAACAAAGTCTATATATATATATTATATATATATATATATATATATATATTAAGATATATAGATTAATATTTATATATATATATAAATTTTAAGCATGCTTGATGTATGGGCACCAATGAGGTTTAAACTTTGTTATAACACATCACATTCGAGCTTCTGTAAAAACCAAATGACATGAAGCAAGTCTGGTTGAGCTTTTGTTTATTGTTCTTTACCCTAAAATATGTATTTGAAAACATATTTTTGATTTTAACAATATATTTAACAGATTATAACATATACAATATATACAATTTCAAATATATTTTGCCCCCCCCAAAATTTTTTTTTATTATAGTCTTTCCGAACAGGATTTCAGGGCTGAGGGAGTGCAAGTCACACTTAAAAGCCAGGCTGCTCTCTTTATTCCTAATGCTCTACAAAGTCACTTTACAAATAATTTTCAACATTTAGGCGATGACTTAGCAACAGACGTGGAGATCACTTGCCTAGCCAACCCTGGCCTTCTCCATATCCTGGATTAATGATTTATAATAAGCTGCCATTGACTGAAAAACATTTGACAGTAGGGAAAATGAGGTGATGATATATTTTGGAAGAGGAATTTTAATGAATACACAAGAAGTTTCCTTTTCTAAAACATTAAGTCTGGCTCTGGTCAGTAAACAGGACCAGGTTAGGCTCATACACTCTGCCAGGGTCATTTATAGTCCTGTATATATCCTGTTTGCATGTATACTTCATGATGAGGAAAGACCCAATCTGTCATGACACTGATTCATCAGTATTAAATCAGCACAGCTGTGAAAGTCATTAGCATGTCTGGAGAGGATTTTACCCAAACATGATATCACCTCAGTTCTCTGGCGTTCTGTTTTATGAGGATTCTTTCACAGGCTTTGCCAGTTTTTGTTCTCTTTTGAATATGATATGGAATTTGTATGGGCTGCTCTTATGAAATTGGCTGCTCCAATTCAGTGTTGAAACCCCCTGTGTTCAATGTCTGCTCTTATATAAAAGAGTGTCATTTGAAGATAAAACACTATTATGTCTAGGGCTGTGTAAAAATATCGATACAGTTAAGTATCGTGATATTTTTTTCACAGTAGTCTATTGATATTTTAACTGATATTTTATATTCTCCTGTAATTGTTGCTGCCCCATACAGCCATTGTCTCAGATGCAAGCATGGTAAAAAAAAAAAGAGGAACTCAGATTAGTATTAAATGTTTTTTTAAGCTATTTGTTTTATATATTGCAAAACATCATATCGTGACACATGTATAGGGAAATGTATCATGAGGCCCAATACAAAGCCCTAATTATGCCCATGACAAACTTGAAAGCGATGCAAACAGCTGTAGTTAAAAAAATATACCGTTTACACTGTTTCAGATCTTCATGTATGCATTGCAGCTTATTAGAGTGATATAATGGCCTTAGTCTTTCTAATCCTAAAAAAATTCATAATACAGGTTTACAGACTGGTGTGAAATGTATCAGGATGCTAATTGAGCATGCCTTCTGCTCAATGTGTGTGTGTTTGTGTGACAGTTGAGACAGCAGGAGGGAGATAGAAGATGCAGCAAGGGAGACTGTTTAAAATGCAGAGCAGTCACGGCTGGAGGAATGCTGCAGCTCATTCTTGCCATCTGGTCACTTTTAGTGTGGTTCATGACGATATCACAAGAGGCTGTAGAAAACACATACACAGTTCTGCATTTGTGTGTTGATGTGTTCACCCTATAAATCCCTGAGATGCAATAAGACCGCATTAAGGAATAGTTTTTGTGGCCACTGAGGGATAAAATTAGAGTTTGGTGCAGAGAGGCTGTGATGAAGGAAGCCACATGCTGAGGGTGTTGATAATTTGTAGCGGTTTGGAGCTGAGTTTGATTTGAGTGTTTAATAGTTTGTTGTGAGGCTTTCTGTAATACAAGTATATCGGTAACAAATAAAGAAATAGAGGAGTACTGAATCCTCAGATAATGCAGGTGTGACTGCTTTAGGAACTGCTTAATGAGTAGCATTGATCATGTCTGAATTAGAATATAAAAACCTCAAATGCATACCGCTGATTTAAGCTGAAATGCGGTTTAGAAGAACGGTACTTAAGATACTCACCAGATAAAGTACTATAATACATACATAACAAGATTAATTTTCTATTTCTATTATTTCTCGTATTTTTTTTAATCAACATTTTATCAGTTAATAATACTCAGCATTCTGACTTCCTGCTTCCTTGTCTTGTATACATATATGGATAAATAATTAGTGTCGATGAAATATGCACACCCATTCTCTGTAGACAGAATATTGTTTGTAAGTTGTGTTTGGGCCTGAATATCAATAAACAACAGTGGGAAGAAAAGAGTTTAATTACGGAGTTAAAACTGGATTTGGTTTGTTTTCTGACTATTTTGGAGCTTGAATTTGTTCCTGTGAAAAAAAAAATAGAAATACTATTATACATTCTAATGAAACTTGATACCTACAGTAAAGGTTTTCGAATGGAGAGCCAATATTCTAATCAAGAGGTTATAGTCATAACAGCACTGTTGCTAGGCAACTGGAGAATATGAACGCCAAGCTTCAGCTAGTTAATTTGAGCTAGCTAGCACTAGAAAAGTATTTAGCTTCCAATTAAAGAATTAAAAGAATGTTTTAGACTTTTAGCAGCTATTCAAAATGAAGCAACTATATGAGTTTACATACAGAGATTCTCCATTTAAAGCCGCATGTTGTAGTTTGCACTGTTAATTTATACTTCACAAGCGATCAGTAGCAGCATAAACTACTCCGGCATTTACAATTACCAGAATTGCGAGTCACATATAGTCTCGTGTTAATACTGGAAATTATTTAGCTGAAGAAAATGCAATGGGGTGTGCAGCTTTAGGAAAATAAACAATGATAAGAAAGCATGACTATTATTTCTAACTTTCCATTTTTTATTATTTAAAAGTTTTATTATTAAAGAAGCTATGTTGTATTGGTGCGTCTGCTGAATGCTATGAATGTAAATGTAGAAAGCTGATATGAAAGACTCCTTCTAATAATGTTTAACCTAATGGTAATTATTATTATTATTATTATTATAATGTTTTCAACATTCATTTTTGTGGAAATCGTGTTTAGGTTGCTTAACATAGAAACAACAAATTAGATTGTGTAAATAACTGATTCAAAAATATTTACCTTTCAACCAATTAGCAATTTAAGAGTGTTGTGGTATTGAAATAATAGATATTTTAGACGAAAATAAAGTATACATTAACTGTCTATTTAACAAGAGCAGGTTAATATCATTACTTAAGTTTGCAAGGAGAAACTGTAGTGAGTACAAATAGTATTTTGAAATTATTCTTAAGAAAAATAATAGCATAATAATGAAATTTAAGAATTTCTGCTTCACTGGGTTTTCTGTATTCACGTCACTAAAGACAAGATTGCTATTATATGCAGCTCTGGTTATAAGATCTCTGAATGTTTGTCCCACGGAGAGAGCCGGAGGGCATGTGAGTTATGCAGGTTATGGGATAGACAGAGTGCCTGCAGGAGAAGCGAAGTGAGTGGATACTGATGGATGAAGCCTTGGAGGAAAAGGAGGAAAAATCGTAAAGAATTGCCTTCTGTTGCATGCTGTTTTGGGCTGAGTGAATATCATCAAAATCGCTTACAACTGTTTTTTATTGACAGCTGAGGGAAATGTTGTTTTCACAGCAACAGCCTGGCAGTCATCATATTGTTCATGCTAGGTTCCATAAGCCAATTAGCTTTGTACCCTGGAATTGTCAAGCTAATGAACCTATTTTTCATGTGAAAGCTTAATGACAAAGCCACGCATGCCCATAGTCCAGTATCACAAATGTTTAGCAGCCCAATTGGAGAAATTCGCACTGGAAGAAGTGGCAAGACAGTGTACACATCAACAAACACAAACTGAAAATCAGCTGTGATTAACTGCGCATCAACCCGGCTAACAAAGAGAGAGTGTGGAAAGAAATGTGCACCTACTCTGTCTTTCCATATTTGCCCTATAGGGAAGCAGTTTAGACTGAAGGTGTATACAAATAAACAGTGCAAATGAAAGGCATGAACAGGGCACAGGATGCATGCCAATGCTGGAAGAACACAGAGCAGCGAAATCCTGCGGCCAAATAAGAAGAAACAACAATAAATGGCAGGACTGGGCTGGTGCTCTGGGTTGCTATAGCATCTGCAGGTCTTGCTTCACTATCTGACAGACTCACACACACAGACACACACACATTTTCAGACTGACTAAATTTGATTATTTACTGTACACGTGGCTAAGTTGTTACCCTTTTATGTGCCTGAAAGAATAAATATGTTCATATAGTTTATAAGTTTTCCTTTACAAATTTGGGTGAAGCATATTTCAGACATGCTGAGAAAGCAGTCACTGGAACGACCTGCCCTTGAGCTCTGTACAGGCAATACTGTCACTGGAAATAATGTTAAACAGGCAAAATATCTTTCTTATTCAACTGTTGGATTAAAAAAAATGGCAAAGATCCCTGTGTCCAGTGTGCTTGTACAATTCTGTAAGGGTAGAAAGTTTATGGAAGCACATTTTGATTAATTCTACTACACTATGTGCAAAAAAAAATTCTACACTCTTAACACTTACAAACAGGGACCCAGCCACAAAAAGGGTTAGCGTTCAGTCAGTGCTAGTCCCAATCTGGAAAAAATAGTCCAGACATCCAGTCATTTATGCAGATCAGATGCTCAGCTCTGGCAACCCTGAACAGGTAGCAGTCATGCAAAACAACAACCATTCTATAAAACTAATGGCTTATTCTTAAGGAATGATATGGCTTATATGTCATGTTGCAAACATGAGAGCGGGAAGCTTTACAGTATTGCCTGTAAATTCTGAATTATAATCTAAATATAAATCTTGATAACAGTATAAAACCTGTTTGAATAGGCGTAGCGGATTATTCTTGTGGAATTAAACGCCCACTGCTTTGCGTTTTTGAAAAAAGAATACTCACAGTGTGCTTGCGTGTATCGGTGGGTGGGGCTAAACAGACAGTGACAAACATTTATCGCATCGATCCTCTACCGCGGAGGCGCCGCATATCCGCTCTATTACGTCATAGACTAGAACATTCTAAAACCTGTTGTTTTTTGAGTAAACTTGAACTTTAATTTTTTGAGTTCTAAAACTTTCAACATGTCAAAAGAGCAAAGAGACTTTGATTTCTCGGTCCATGACCTCTTAGACTAATGGGATTAATAAACTAATTGGATTAGGTGGTATACACAAAACATCATAGAAATTTTAGGAGGAGGAAAAAGGCTTCAGTAGCAGGAAGTGAAGAGAAGTGAAAGATGTGTGTATATCTTACTCATCACATTAATTAATGCTTTTTAAATATTTGCATTATCTGACAGTATTACATAGGCATTGTAATATAATGTGTTTCTGAATGTGGCTGTGGGATCTGGTGCTCGTTCTGCATGTTTTACTTATTTATGCAGGCATTGCCTTCAATTGGCTGGGCGTGTAAAACCATAGTGAATATTGTAGACACATCACATCTCTCTGCAGTCATCCCACGCTTATATCTTTAGTCACAGAAAAAGGCATGAGAGTGTTGCGTCTCGTTATAATTCTGTATCACCACATACACAGCATACAATAGAATCCCATACACATATTATAAGATGAGTGTGTTTTTTCTGTACTTACTGTATGAACAATTTCTTAAAAAGATCCCCAAGATAACAAGACTTTATAATAGATTGGTCTGGTGCATTTATAATGAATTATGGCAACCAGACTTAAATGAATCTTAGCCTGGTGCTTCTCATTCTCCACCTTAGGAGATTTCTCTTCATGAGGAGACATGAGTTTAATAGTGCCTTTCTAAAGGCATTATTAGGTGCAATTTGCTCTCAGCAGTGAGTGATATTGTGGTCATGACCCCTTTTCCAGCGAAAGGGATGCTCCTCTTAGCCTGCTGGTCTTTTCAAAGCTCTGTTCATCCCAGAGAGTCCAGGCTGCACTGAAATAGGAGACAAATGTTTGGTCAGCAGTGAAACAGCGTGGAACTGCAAACACATTGTGGGCAAAACAGAGACTGTAAGACTAAAGAATATGCAATATTAAACATGTATCAGTGATTAGTATGCTTAGCAAAATGTGAATCTAGTTACATCTAGTCTTATAGTGCTGAAATAAGTTTAAAATTTTACTTACAAAGCAAATTTATAAAAAAAAAATATAACAAATACAAAAAATCACTAATGCAACTGCAAAGCAACCTATGATATAATGCTGATATGCGCTTGCCAAACGTTGATAATATCCAAAGTTCAGTTTACAATACTGTACATGAATTCATATACCACTGTGTGGATGTAACATTTTTTATACCACTGTGTGGATGTTATCTTTAAAATTGTGACATTTTCTTTAGTAATTTATTTATTTAGCATTTATAAAAGAAGTCACTGATTGGCAGCTTTTTAGAAAAGGCGAAGAAAAACCTCTTCCTTTACATTTAGTGATCAGGGGACTTTTTTTATTTCAAGTTAGAGAAAAATAAAATAAGCAAATGTTTAGCTGGTAAAAGGCAAGTAATAACAGGAATCAGTAAACAGAGCTATATCTAAATTCTGTTTAAATTTCATTTGTCATATAAACAACCACACACACAGTATAAGATGCAATAAAATGCTGTAATATAGAGATAAAATTTGATGAAATGTGCAGGTTTTCAATAGTTTTGGCAATTTGCTGTGGTCCTAAAATAATACATACTTAAAAATGAGCTATTACTGAAAAATGGCAAATCTAGAGAGTCTGCCCCTCCATGACACCAATCTGTAAGTGTTGTTTTCTTATTATAGCATTATCTGCTGTATTTTCTTCTTTCCCACATGAACTCTTCAAAGTTTTGCCAAACCCAGTCTTATTAAATGACATAGCATGCACTTTGCCCTTTTCTTTTTAAATTACTGTAGTAATTTCTTATATCAGCAAAGCATAATTGATTGACATTGAGCATATCCGATTGAGGACATGTCATCAGTGGCAGCGTCTGTACAGATTAAATTATTTCTCACATCAAGAAAAAATTCATGCAATCCCTTCACATTTTAGCAAGCACCACATATGCTGAACTTTTTCTACTGAGCTAACAGACTTTCCGGAAAAGAGGAAAGCTTTAAAACTCAATTTCCACAAATCACTTTGATTTATTCATTTTATTTCTCATCTTTAATGAACATCCTGAGAAGCATTTGGGATCAAGCTGGACACTCACATTTGTGTGACATATTTCAGATTTCTGTCTCCTCTTTCAATTCTTCCTCATGAGGATGCCACTTAAATCATTCAAAGTGTCAAGTGAGTTCGTGAATAATGAAGGCAACATGGGTTGTGGAGTAAATATTTCATGGCGTGTGAAAGTGAGTAGTGTTTGGTTGGAGGGGGTTACTGTCCATGGCATGTGTGATGTCAGAGAAGAATAGCAGGCCAGCAGGAGTAAAGGAGTAAGGTGGTGTCATGGGGCAGGATATTGTCTCTTGGTATATGAAGAGAAGCACAGAATGTCAATTACTTATGATAATTTATATTGTTAATTACTGAATGAGGTATCTGTGATTAGCTTATGCATTTTTAAGGATTTATGAAAGCTTTGATATAACGAAAGATTTTATGCAAGAGATTGTCAAGCCTCAAATTTGCTTTAAACGGAATATATATGGCTTAAACATTCCCTTATTAAGTTTGGATCTCTAATATAAAAGTAGTGATATGATTTCCTTGATTAAAGAAACATTGGGTTGCACTTCCTAATTGATTTCTGTATGTCAGATTTGAATAATGATCGTATTGCACTGAGCTTGAAAGTGGCAGAAGGGAGCATGGTTTGCATACTAATGACGGCTCTGCTTTTTTAGCACTGTTGGGAAAGAGCACAGTGCTTTTTCCTGTGACGAGGATCCATCACCCTTTACCCATATTAAGTAGCATAATTCTGTTTCATGGATACATTGATTTCAGAGATGATATAATGCATGCAGATGGAGCAGGGTGCACTTAAGGCATATTGAAGAATCATGGAAGCAAAGAGCAAACTGCAGCTGCTATCAGCAAACCATATGGGGGGAAGGGGATGTCTAGTCAGCCACACACACACACACACACACACACACACACAACCCTATTTGGACATCTGATGGATTGCAGGATGACATGTGTCAGATTAATGGCTTAGGGCCAGATAGAGGTCATTTATAGAGGATGCACCGATAGAAAGACAAGCTCTGGAGAGCTGCATGTCCTTGAGGAGTATCTGTTGTGCATTCAAATGGAATAAATATCAGTAAATACTGCTTACCATACAATAGCAATATCTACAGGCAGATAATAGGAATACGAATAACAAAAATTACACTAAAACAGTAATTCTGTAAAGGACTAACTAGACAAAGAGTAATGATGTCCGACAAATACTTACCCAAAACCCTGATCCCTTTAACCTGTTAGTAATACATTAATGATATCAACTACATTAACAGTAGCACTTATTACATTGTCCAGACATTCTGCAGATGTGCTTTTAGTCTGGATTATCAAGAGACCATTACCACAACAAAAAAAACAAGAAAGGATAATAATAATTACTTATATAAATAATAAGACGGTTGGTATGGAGTTGCAGAGGTTGGTCTTTGTTTAAAGATAGGTTTATGGGCAGATAAATGAAGTTTATCTATCAACTTGGTTTCCTGTACAAAGAAAAGTCCTGAAGCATGTTTTTCTTGTAATTTATTGGCCGTTATCAGTTAGAGTCATGCTAGAGAGTCAGTTTTTTCTATGCCATGTTAGAATAGTCACAGGCTTGTTACAGGCTTGTTCGTTCTTTTCTTATAAAAGCAGGACACTGTTTCCATATAAAACAGCAAATACAAATTAAAAATATTTACTGACTAAAAAAAGTTACTGAAATATATATATTTTATATTTACTAAATGGTTGAGACATACTTTTGACTGTCTGGCTACAGCCCTAATGCATTATCTTATATATTTTTTTAATTTTAGTGACAATTAGGGCTGTGTCTTGGTAAGGACGTCATGATTCATATCACATACATGAATCATGATTAACTATGTTATGATATATTGCAATACAATACATTGCAATACTTCAAAATTGATACTAGACGTTAGACTATCGATACACTACCTTAAAAAATTGCAGTAGTTGGGTGTGCAGATATTTTGAAGATTTTCACTAGGGCTGTGTATACCATATCCCATAATCAACCCAGCGTTTGTGCCAATATCAATTAGATGACACACGTTTGTTATCTTATGATATTTCTTTAAAAGGTGATTGTATTTGTTTGTTGTAGATTTGCACATATGCTGTGATGCACCCTTGAATGTTACTCTCAGCCCTGGGCATCTAGCCTGGAGGAGCACAAGCTTTGGGGACAGTAGTGGCAGAGAGATTCAGCACAGCTGCCATGGCCAGTGGTAAATAAACTTCTCATTCTTCCTTCTTTCAGAAGCTTATCCTGTTTAAGCAATTTTATACCTGCCTATTCTTAATAAAAGTATTTTAGCTATAGATGAAGTCTCTAACAGGGAAATACAATTTCATGTAGTGAAGAAGGAAATACAATTTGATATAGTGAAGAGCAGTGATCCATATGGAAATGCGGCCATCTCTAAAACAGGAGGGCGTGTTTAGAAAAATTGTGATGTGTTCAATATTTAACTCCAATACTTACTTTAATAATCAAATGTTTCCCCGTTATGTTTTCTCCCTGCAGCTGCTGATGGCATTGGGGGTTTGGGCCCAGAGCAGACCCACCTCAATGTGCCTGTGGCGGACCCTGGCGCTTGGGCCACAGCCATGAATAACTTGGGCATCATGCCAATGGGCCTAACCGGACAGCAGCTGGTGTCAGGTAGTGCAATGCATCTTAATCCTTTGATCTCTTACCTAGACTTTTCTTCTCTCTCTTTTGCTCTTTCTTCTTACACTAGCGCAATGAATTGAGCCAAAAGGAAATCTCTTATATTACACCCAGCAAGCTGCACTAGCTCAAGCTGCCTAAGCCAAGTATGTGACCTTTAGCAGCAATGCTAGACATTGGATTTTATGCTAAACTGTGTTCCAGTCTGTTGAGCTTTATTTTTTCATTGAGGTCCTATGTGTTGCAGCTTTGGAAAGCCTGGTACCCTCGAGTGCCCTAAAGGCATGCAATGCCTCTTTTTGTATTAGCTATTCCTGATTCCAGCTTCTGCTTAGAAGTATTGGAAAGCTGTTGATGCCCTGTCTGTGGCACCTTCTGTAAAAATATCAGGATCATGAATTACGGAATAGTGAACAGCTAATTCAAATACCAAATACCATTCTTGTAAGATAAAAGAGTCTTATAATTATTGGCGCCCTTTACAAAAAAAAATTTTTTTAATATGAAAGCAGCTATTTAACTACAGACATTTTATCCATGTAACGTATACTAGTATATACAATAATCCTCGAGGTGGCAATAAATCCACGAGGAATGGAGCATTTATTCAGACTCTCTTTAAAATGTATAGCAAAGGGAGTGAGTGAATGATGGAGAGGTTCTATAATTAATTTAATTAGTTTAATGCTGTGACTGCATTTAGAATAGTATCTCATACAAAATAGAGCCTTTGCTGAGCTAGCGACATATTGGCGCTAATATCATTTCAAGGAGCCATTGCAAATTAAGCTGAGATTTAAATGCATGAGCAGGGTCTATGAATCATGCATATTTATAGAAATGGCATACTTTAGAATGGCTTACTTCTGAATCCTATTTCAGATTTTAGTTATTTGGGTGCTATAATTAATCATTTAAGTATTAAAATTCTTTTTATTTGCTTTTGGCATTAGATGACCACTTAACAAAATAAAACATACGGGTGACAAAAAGACTTAGTCCCACAGAAGAAAGGTTACTGTTCTGTAGAATGCATGGCCAGTGTGATGTTTGTAGATGTACTGATTTGGAACATGACTGAGCACTTTTTTTTTAATTTTTTTTAAAGGTCTTAAATTAATTATTGTATTTTAATGTGCTACTGGGCTAAACACGTCACAAGATTAAAGAGATTTCTAAATGGAACCAATATTACCCTGGCTCACAAATGGCTAGTAATGGTACTTTTGAAGGCTTCTGATTAATGATGTTCCACCTAACCCCAACCAATTGTCTCCTCCTGAGAAGATGCTTCAGCTCTGCACACACACACACACACACACATAAACACATCTCTCCATTCGTATACATAAATCTATCTATCTATCTATCTATCTATCTATCTATCTATCTATCTATCTATCTATCTATCTATCTATCTATCTATCTATCTATCTGTCTGTCTGTCTGTCTGTCTGTCTGTCTGTCTGTCTGTCTGTTGCTCGCCCTGACTCTATCTATCTATCTATCTATCTATCTATCTATCTATCTATCTATCTATCTATCTATCTATCTATCTATCTATCATTCATCAGAAAATATTTCTTACATTTTTTCTTAAAATTATTTCATAAATAAATTTTAAATCATTTGCCAGGGATTTGCAAAAACAGATTTATGCTACATATCCATCCTAAAGGAACAATGTAAATAGGACTTTATTTATATTTGATTATATTTTAGTTAAGTTTATTAGTCTGAACACTTTTCTTAAAGGCGACATCAGTCTTCTTCAGAGTATCACCACTTGTTTGATTATGTTGGCCCTCCTTTTCTTTTTATTCGAAATGAATGCATTTGTAACCAATTATATTGGGTTGCCTATATTTTTTCTTTTAGATTCCATCTGTATCCAAGGATTTGACCCTAACTTGGGTATTATTGCACCGATTAATCCCATGATAGCAGGAATAAGTTTGGTTCCTCCTCCACCTGTGCAGCCTGACCTACCTGTTATTAAAGAAATTATCCACAGCAAGAGCTGTACACTGTTTCCACAGAACCCCAGTAAGACTTTTATGTATATCTCGCATAATTTAATCTTTCCCAGCAAAAAAGATTTTTAACAAAGCAGTGGATACATTCATTAGTTTATTGTGATATGCTTTGTATGTATATGTATTCTGTAGATCTTCCTCCTCCATCTACCAGAGAGCGGCCTCCAGGCTGCCGAACAGTATTTGTTGGTGGACTTCCTGAAAATGCAAGCGAGGAGATTATCCAAGAGGTGTTTGACCAGTGTGGTGAAATTGTTGCTATTCGCAAGAGCAAGAAAAACTTTTGTCACATCCGCTTCAGTGAAGAGTTCATGGTGGACAAGGCTCTTTATCTGTCTGGTATGCCCTTTTTCATTCGCTTAAGTTTGTTTTAAAGTATATCCTGATATACAAATTAAAAAACAAAAGATGGTCTGTAGGCATTTGGGTGGCATGAATTTTGTTCACTTGTAGGACAAAGTATGACAGACTGACCAACATTATTCAACACTGGTATCCCTTACCAAAACACACTTTTATGGATGTGGTCTCTTTAGGGATGTCCTTATTCACCAAATAAAACATTAGAGTTACTTTATTTGACAGACACCCTCATTTAGAGCAACTTACAGAATTGCTTGGAAGTCTATCAATGAATATATCAGTATATATTGAAAGTGCATATTTATATTTTACAATCAGCTGATCTCAAATCATTTTAACACTTTAGAATAAGAAGATAAAAGCACATTCTGTTTTACAAACAAACAAAAATGTAACTGTTTGGTAGCATTTACCAATGTCACACAATTTGTTGCACAATGAATGGTTTTTTAGTACATCGGTACTAAGCGCCACACACGCCCCAGAGATCTGTTTTATTAGTAGTAACAGTACTAACAATAATGTAATAGTATGTTTGTTAAGGAACGGGTGTGGTAAGGAATCCAAAATCACTAGTGGGGCGTCTTCATATCAAAGTTGATTTGTAATGGCTGTATTTTTTTTTTTGTAGGTTACCGAATGCGCATTGGTTCCAGTACAGATAAAAAGGATTCGGGTCGCATCCATGTGGATTTTGCTCAAGCGAGGGATGACTTGTATGAGTGGGAGTGCAAACAGAGGTTACTGGCACGAGAAGAACGTCATCGGCGCAAAATCCAAGAAGACCGCTTACGACCTTCTTCTCCCCCTCCCATCATGCACTATTCAGAGCATGAGGCAGGATTACTAGCTGAAAAATTAAAAGGTGAGACTTTATAATCAAAAATTCTAATGACTGCAAATTTTATCAGGAAAAGTATGATTATTACAGTAACAGAGGAAAAACAGTTGAAGGGTGGAAAAAAGGTGAAAGGTGAAAAAAATAATCTTGAGCAGCTGCTCCAAAATGCTTTGCCAACTAATGTGTGGTCTGAAGAACTGTTTGGCTGTGCAATGTGGTTTCATTCTCACTGTTTTCTCTTGATGTAATTGTTGTAGGTGAAATACATGGATGTCTGAGAATTTCTTCCTGGCTTAGTCTCCTCTTCTGGCCACAGCTGCAAAGAACCCCAAAGAGCTGTAGTTTGTACAGTATCTAGGACATTTACATTTACAGCATTTGGCAGACGCTTAGTATTTATACAACTGAGCAATGAAGGGTTAAGGGCCTTACTCAGGGGCCCAGCAGTGGTGACTTGGTGGAACTGGAAATCGAACCCACGATCTTTGGGTTGATATTACCATCTATAGTTGATAGATAGTATTAACTTTATAACTAATAACTTCCCTAGGACTAGGTGCTACAGTGGTTCTTGATAAACATGCTCAAAAAAATGAGTTAGGAAATAACTCTAGCAACTGACTTTTGGATTTAAAAAAACTATGCCCAAAGCTTTTCTTTTTTTCAGTCAACCTTCTTTTCTACGCTTTTCTATAAGTTACCCTGATCACCACCTCCCCATGTCCGCCCTACTGTTCAACAACTTCTACTCAAGAGTCTTTAGCCCAAAACAGAGGCTGCCAATACAAAGTTCTAAAGTTTAAAGTGAGTTTGTTCATTTACTATATGTCAGGGGTGTTAACAAATATAAATGAAATTCTCTAGGTTTAGTGTGACACACACAGCATTATTATTTAAGTATAAAGGTCTTAAATATTTATAAACAGCTTAAACCACTGGGCTTTTTTTTTTGTTTTTTTTTGGTTTGTCAGTGTGGTGTTTCATTTTAAGTATTAATTTCATTTATAATCTTTTACTGTAGGAATAACAAGCTATTATTAATATTTTTTTCCAACCCTTTCTAAGCCAAATGTTTTCAGTGCATCATTTGTTTCCTGGCTTTTTTTTCCTTAAATGTGTGATGCTAGGTGTATAATATTTTTCCAAGCCTCTCAGATGTCCTTATCTGCTAAGTCGACTGCAAACCCCCACCTTATCATCAATCTTGGCACACAGTTGAGCATTTATTTTTCTCTCAGTGTGGTGCTTCCCCGCTCTATGTGTACTTGTAATGTGAAATGAGCCCCAAAACACACAAAGTATGTCAGATACAGCTCAATACCCTGCTTGAAACTGATAAGTAGTCATTAGGAAATAAATCTTTACTCTGAATTCGTCGCAGCCTTTGTTGTTTTGTTATACACAAATATTTATTAGCTATAAATATAATGCCCGTTTAAATAGGAACAGCATGTAGGACTTTTTTTCTGTCTTGCTGTAAAACATCAGGGTGCCCTCCCTCAAAAGACAATTTACCGTACGTGTATTTTAGTGGAGTAAAGCCGTAACTTTGTAAAAGCAAGCGTAGCAACATAAAACCAGTGTTTCCAGTGGATTTGTCTTTTAGTCAGCTCTATTTGGGGTCTCAGTCCTACATATTCTGCTCCGTAGGTGGCATGTCTCACGCAGGTGACGACAATTTTTAATATTGTTATTTTTATTCATAAAGAGAAGCTTCTCATATTAATGTAATGTCTTAAGATAACTGATTAAATACATTTGAATGGAAATCTTACCAAAAAAAGGCAGTTAACTGATTTTGTATCATAAAATAATATTTCTATGTGTTATGGCTGTAAATAACTAGTATCATATTAACTACCGTAAATCTACAGCAGGGGCTAAGAGGTATCTGAGGCGAGTTAGACATCTTGTCATGACCAATGGGATTGCTCTGGGAACAGGAGAATTCTACTTTCTTAATTAGCTGGAATAATGAATGAGAGGCACATTTAAAAGGCACATCTGCCCTCGCACACATGGCAGCTGCTTTGGAACGCTATAGTCTCCTGGGTTTTTTTTTTAACCAATCATGGAATACACATGAGCTTCTGGAATAATGATTGGTCTCTAGGATGTATAATTAAAATGGTTAGAATATACTAAAATCACACATGGGTTTTTTCAGCTGTGCAAATGAAACGGGCTGCAGAAATAACATTTGGCACAAATTAAAGGTGTATTATTTATGACTGGCCACAATGCCATGTATTCTAGCAATTTCTGTCATCTGTTTAAACAGAGGGCAGCATGGTGGCTTAGCACTGTTGCCTTACAGCAAGAAGGCCAGTGTTTGAATCCCAGGCAGGGGCCTTTCTTTGTCAAGTTTACATTTTCTTCCTGTGCTTGCGTGGGTTTATTCTGGTTTCCTCCCACAGTCCAAAAAATATGCATGTTAGGTTAATTGGTGATTCTAAATTGCCCATAGGAGTAAGTGTGTGTGGCCTTGTGATGGACTGGTGACCTGTCCAGGGTGTACCCCTCCTGCCCTTTACCCTTTCAGAGACGGCTGGAATAGACTCCAGCAGACCCCGTGACCCCGAATTAGTGAATAAGCGAGTACAGAAGATGAATAAATAAATAAATGAGTGAATGTTAACAGTCAAAGAGGCAAAGAGGGATTAGGAGAGGAAAAAAGGTTTGTCTAGAAACGTCAAGAGAGGTTTGGAGATGGGCTTTTTTTGGGCACCACAGTGACCTTGTGCAGTGACAAAAAAAGCATGTGTTCATTTTCTAGTGCTTGAATTTTTGGCACACTTCGTATGCTGTGCCATTAAACACACCTGCTGTATCAATTACACTAAAACAGAGGTAACATCAAAAGTAGATCAGAATAAGCCGTTAGACTGTATGCTTCATAAAAATGTAGTTGATACTAACCTATATGTTTCTGTATAATCACATTATTGTGTGTTTGTATGTACTGCATATACATTGATCTAGCTCTGAAATCATATCTCCTGCTTATTCCACAGATGACAACAAATTCAGTGAAGGCATATCGGTACTGTTCTCATGGATAGAAAGAGGTGAGGTGAACCGGCGCAGTGCCAACCAATTCTACTCTATGATTCAATCAGCCAACAGCCACGTCCGGCGCCTGATGAACGAAAAGGCCCAGCATGAGGAGGAGATGGAGCAAGCCAAAGAGTGCTTTAAGAACTCGCTGCTTACTATCCTCACCCAATGTAAGACTCACAGACTTTCTACACACACTGCTCACAAAGAGATGTTCATGTAGTGTTACCATGACAACAGTACATTTGTTTTGTCCAAGATTATGTGTGATTTTTAAAATAGACTAGATCAGTAGGCTTTTAGATTTACTGTTTTTACGATAAACCAAAATGAAGTGATATAAAAACGTGATTTTACTGCAGGTGGTGGTTAGGCTATAAAATCCTTATATATGTCAAAAAGTGGGAAAAAGGTTTAGTATACATTAATACAGTACAGAATATATGCATGCATACAGCATATTTATATTATAAGATCAGCTCTAGCCCCTAAGGGCGATTCTAGCCATAGCACCAAGAATGGCTCGGGTAAGTACAGTCTCAGTGGGAGGAGCCTCTGTTCATTTCAGTCATTTTCAGGATGGAGCTGTTCCACTTAATAAACAGGTAGGCCAAACAGATTTTAACAGTTAGATCATTATTACAATGATTCTTATTAAGTGTGTAATTCTGAAATATACAAAATGCCGTTGATTTACATTTAACAGAATTAATAAATATTGTATTTTGTTTCATTTATCAAAGTATGAGATGGTTTTGAAATGTATAATAGTTAAAACACAGGCACATGCACAAACTACATAAAGACCACAAAATAACCTGCCGATTTTTTATTAGACTGGTTGGCTGGTACGTCTAATAAAATGTTTTGCTCGCATTGCAAATACACTATAAAACCTGCAACTGGGAACTCAACCCTTGGCTGCACTATTGCTTAAGATCCGCTTGATCAAGTCACATTTAAATCAAAGCTGTTAAACTGCTTTGTGGCACTTAACCATCCCCTATATTGTAATACAGACTGTCTATTGCGATAGCATACAATTCAAACCATACTTTCTATGATAAGGACGATGATAATGATCATATTTATTAAGGAATCTGCTTTTATTAATCAAGTGGAACTTGCTAGTTGCACACCCACCCCCACCCCCCAAACACAAGCAAATTTGCTTAGGGACTGCTTAGGTTTAAACATATACCTGTGCATGGGCCTGTTTACACACACAACACTTAAATCATATAAATATCTAAAATAACTGTAAGTATGTACCTTTAGTCAGATCAAAAGGCAACATTATACAAGAGGTGGGAAGTTCAGTATGTTCTGTAAAGCTTATTTAACTTTATTTTGCCATATATTGGGTATCAATTTTTATACAAGACTATGACAGAAAAATAAGTGAAGCTCCTTTTTAGCGTCCAACCCTTGTATCCTGTTGCCTTCCTCAGTCTTAAAGGATTTGAATCAGCAGGTCATAAGATGTAAGTACAATAGAGCAGACACTACCAGGAACCTCAATGGGACGGTTGCTGGTGTGTGGCTCTAGCTGGAAATGGCTCTACATAAACGGCTTGTCTTGTCTGACTTCCTTATTCACCAAAGTTGAGCAGATTACGGCTGTATTCAGCGCTGCCACCCGACAAAAGGCATGGGACCATTTCTCAAAAGCACAGCGCAAGAACATAGACATTTGGCGAAAGCAGTGTGAGGTTGGTTTTTTCTTCTATTTTATTGTCATAATGACTCTGCAGGCTACATTGTTGCATAAGATGCTAATGTGACTTGTGGGTCTTTATGGCTTTTGTGGTCTCACAAATAAACCATCCTGCATACCTGATTCTGGTCTCTCACTCTGCAGCACAGTCTATGTGTGTTAGAAATTTAAATAGATCTTACGTTTCTATGGAAACAGATACTCTAGGGTTAAAATGATAGTCATTATCGATACATTTGGATTAATTATTCATTACGGATTAAGATGTAGATTAAATTTTAAAGTTTTTTGGTGTTTTATTCTAGGTTTGAGAAGGTTCTAGGAGTTTGATCAGAAATTTTTGGTTTGCCAAAAAAAAAAAGGTTTGCCGCTAATTCAATATTTCACAAATCTATAGAAAAATCCGTCTTCCTCGGATAAACAGGCAGCTGTATGTTGAGGTAGTATATTCAATAAATATAATAAATAACAAAATTTGGGATGTTTTTTCTGTGAGGACCAAAAAAATATGACCTTTACCCCAACCCTCTTAAAGAAGATCATTAGTTATATCCAAACACTTGTGTAAGCCCAGTAAAAGGAAACTTTCTATTTATGTTCTCAGTCTAACCAGAGGTAAGATGATGATTTTGTCAAGGTGACTTTGGTGCAGTGATCGGCCAAAATCAGTTACCATGTCACCATTGTGAAATCTTGGCCAGTGTTGTATGAACATATTTACGTTAAACTGTACCGTCATATTATAACATTTTCTTTTTTTAATTTTTGTGATAAAACGGTGGCAACAAAAAAACCTGGTAGAACAAGAAAGCGTCCATTTATCATAGCCTGGAAAATAAAACAAAACAAGATAAAGAAACAAGCACTGTAGGACTATACCAATGCATTTATATAGAGAAACTGGTATGTGCTCTCTCTCTTTCTCTCTCTCTCGCTCTTCTCAGTGCAACAGCTCCAAGGATATTTATTGTGTCTGATCCGCAAGATTTCACACTACTAGCATTAAACCACCTCACTGTTGATCCCTATAATGACTATCAGGGGAGATCAGTGAGCCTAGAAATTTGTATAGTGGGATTTTTTTTTTATACTTTTCAGTCCCAAACAAATGGAGCATCCAATGTGATGGCAGAGCCTCGGCTCTCTCAGCAGGCTGTGTTGGACTCGATCAGTCACCAAATGTCTGAAGTTTTATCACAAAGTTGGGCCGCATTACAGTAAGAGCCTGTTTAGCGCTGAAAGACAAAAACATTATTATTAAGAAACTGATACTATTATACAGCATGTGCTTTAACATTGATTACTCTTGTAAACGAAATGGACGCTTTTCTCCTGGAGAAAATAGAAGAGTTAAAACTAAAATTTGTGTTACAGGACAGATGCCACAAATGGTGTGTGCATGTTTCTCTCTGACTCGTGTTGTCTCTCCTACTGTGTATGTCTGTGTGTGTGTTTGTGTGGGTGGATGATTGGCTGTGTTTATGATTTTGGTGTTTTAGGAGTTAAGAAACGCCCACAGTGAGGAGATTATGGGAATACGAAGGGAAGAAGAAATGGAGATGTCAGATGAAGACCTAGAGGAAAACCCCTGTAAGAAGGTTCGAATAGATAACTCGGGTATGGACTATGCTCTTTAAAGTGTTTTTTTTTTTATTTGTGTGTTATTATAAAATTTGGTTGATAATTCAGGTGTTGTTGTGATTCAAAGCGTCATTCATTATGAAATTCCATTAGGAGTATAATGCTATAACTGTATTTTATTTCAGTACTCAGTTTTACTCTAAACATCCAGAATCAGGGTTTTTATTGAAACCACTGGGTGAAGAAGGGTTGTTCGCTAAAGAGTCAGAGCTTAGCCATATATCATAAACCATTCAACCATGAAACCATTATTCTTATTGGAATAATTTTGTTTTAATATCTTAATTAAGTTCTATATATCTAATGCATTTTACTACAAGCTACTTTAATAAAAATCTTGCCTTAAAGCCGAGAACTATGTATCACCACCAGTGATTGGAATAACAACGTTATAAATAAACGGCATTACTAACAGCATTACTTTTTTCAGTAATGGGAGCTGAAAAGTTTTTTTTCTCATATTTTTTATTCAGCTTTACTGTAGATACACTGGATGGTGCGCCAACTACAACATGAACCACACTTTATTTCTAAATCAGTGTTGTGTAGCTATAAACTAATCTGAGCTTCTTAATTTAAACCAAAATACATTTTATACTGTTTTTAACCCTGGGTAAAATGTATCCTGCATTTTGTCATGTTTCATTTCTCACACTGATTATACTTTACTCAGGGTTAACAATGAATCCTGGTTATTTATAATTAGATTTTGTCTATATTTGCTTGCTAACCATGATTAAATAAACACAGCATTAAACCTGTTTCAAATAACAGCTTGTTTCATGTTTCACATTAATACGAAACAATAGGCCAGGTGGTGTTTTGAACCAGGGTAGGTATTATTATCTTACACAGGTTTGTAATTGTTTTGGGGCCTTTTGCATTTATGGTGTAAGTGATCACACATTCATTGATATCATTTAGTTTCATGTATTTCTTTTTTACTATGGCATGCATGACTGTAATGTTATCAAGCCTGTTGTTAGGCGTTCTAGTTTTCATATATCAGGCATTGATTGTTTAATTTCGGATTGGGTATCTTTCGGCAAACATTTGGGTACAACATTTTAACGCCACACTGGCTTAGTGTTTAGCACTGTTGCCTCACAGCAAAAAGGCCCGTGTTCGATTCCCAGACAGGGGCCTCTCTGTGTAGAGTCTCACCATGCTTTACTCTGGGTACTCTGGTTTCCTCCAACAGTCCAAAAACATGTATGTTAGGATGATTGGTAATTCTAAATTGCCCATGTGAGTGTGTGTGTGTGTGGCCTTGTGATGGACTGGCGACCTGTCCAAGGTGTACCTTTCACTTCTGCCTTTCGCTCTTTTAGAGATACTATTGGGATAGGCTCCAGCAGATCTCCCTGACCCCGAATTAGGATATAGAGGATGAATGAATGTTTTACACTTATCTTTGGCAGAGCAGTGTGGGGTTAACACTGAAATAGCAATGATAAATCTATAGCAATATTTTCTAACCCCAGGGAAAAAGGGATGCTAATACCACTAAATTCTAAATGACCAGCGTCATGTATTCCTCATTCCTCTCTACCTGGGATTTAATGTGGGGTTTAAGTGTGGAAAGACTGTTTCCTGAAAGACCCTGAAGCTCTGAGTCTAGTGTGTTGGACAGCTAATTGAAAGATTATGCTTTGATTACTAAAAAGTTGCCACTGTTGGGCCCCTGCACAAGGCCCCTAACTCGTAATTGCTCAGTTGCATAAATAAAATAAATGTAAGTGGCTCTGGAGAAAGAAGTCTGCCAAATGCTACAAAAAAGCGACCTACCATATAAGGCTAGTTATTGATCTATACTGCCATTCTTCACTGTTATAGTTCTTATTACTTTTATTCCAAACATTACAAACCTTTTATGCTGTTTTCTGCATACACACTTCTAACAGCAGTCTTTTGTATTCCTGTCATGTCTGCAGTTCTAGCTGCACGCTCTTATGGCCTACGAGAGGAGAATGACAGTCTGCGCTGGCAACTAGATGCCTACAGGAATGAGGTGGAGCTGTTGAAGAAGGAGCAGGGAAAGATGCAGCATACTGATGATGAGCACAGCCATGAGCACCAGCTCAACTTCCTGCAGCAAACTATGCACAGCATGCAGCAGGTAGCACACTCATACACGTCCCCCTTTACCCCCCCCCCCCACACACACACACAATGTTTTCGGCAGGTCTTCAACTCATACCTTAGCCAGAATAACAATAGATCCTAATGTTATCCGTTAAAAACTCTTTATAAGACAACATCCTTTTCCGGAATTTGACTCAAACCAATACTCTTTCTTCCGGAAAGACTTTTCAGTAGGGATGTGACATTTGCTTACTAAGCCACAATAATGTTAGTTACATCAGGCAGATATAGCAGGTGAGGAGGTCTGGGGTGCAGAAGCTGTTCCAGTTCATCCCAAAAGTGTTCAGTGAGGTTAAGGCTAGTGCTATGTGCAGATCACCCGAGTTCTTCCACTCCAACCAAAACACACAATCAGAGTCACGCACAGACTTTTAAAGAGACAGGAGCTCCAGTGGAAAAATTCATATGCGTATTTATTTTAATTTTCTTTTAAAAAGACATTCAATATATTAACTGTGACTCACCAATTTATTTCAGTTTTCTTACACTCACCCAATTGTTTCATTTTTCAGTTATGGGTGTTAGCAAGACTAATGAATTATATTTGCCTTTTGTCTTTTGGATAATTAGCTGTAAATTCGAGGCACGGATAGCTAAGTATTTTGCTCAACACCACTAAACTCTACACTAAGACAAACACAACTGCAAAGGGAGATAAGATTCACTTCTGTGGCTCTTTCCCTGTCTGTGATGTGCCGATCAATGTGTGCTACATTGCTGTGCCGCACACCTGCACGGAGACAAAGGGAAGAAAGGAACTCGAAAGAGTCTCAACAATTCTCGATCTGACCTGATATTTAGATTTTTATTTAACATTTGTTTGAAAGGAAAAGCTGTGCATAACCATAAATACACACATGCACACATATACACATATTCATTTATTTAAAATAAACAACTCCCCCCAAAAAGGCCACTTCCTCTCAAAGGAAGAAGTAGGCCAGGTGCTCGAGCCCCCTTTGATTTTTATGTGTGCATGTACCTGCACAGCATTATTTTATGAAGCTTAGGGTTTTTGTGCACAGGCGCATTGTCATGCTGGAACAGTTTTTGGGTCTCTTAGTTCCAGTAAAGGAAAAATCTTAATGGTTTAATGTTAAAACATACAAATATTCTAGTAAACCGGTGTTTTCAGTGTAATCCAGTGTTTGCTTTAGTTGTATCAGATTAAGTTAAGATCTACTTTTATAAGCATTTATTACCAACACAGGCAGATACTTTGTTGGTGTCAGCTATCATTTAATCTTTATAATGCTGTCTATCTCCACAGCAACTACTGAGGCTCCAGGATGAGCTGAAAGGAAAGGAACTGGAGCTGGAGCAGGCACGAGACGAGCAACGCTACCTAGAGTGTGAGATTTACAGCCTCAAGGAGAAGGTAGGTTTAACACACACAGCATGGATCAACCCCTTAATGTCTGTTAGTCTTAAAGTGGCGGTTAATGGTTTAAAAATTGATACAAATAGCCCTATATGGACATATTCTTATAAATCTATGGTTAGTAATTATTTCAGCATAATTTGTTGATGTCATGAAAGAGAGGTGGATGAATAAATAAAAAAAATTGTCATATTTTAATGGTCAGCTCCAGCAGGTCACTTCACGAAAGTCGCTTTGGATAAGTTCTCTATTTAAATATATATGTTATTAAATCTATCAGCAGAATGGAAAAATGTGCAAAATATAAGCCTCTGCCTTAGTTGTATTTTTTTTTTTTTTTTGTGAATGGGTTTCTCTTACAACCACAATTGTATATTAACCGTTTTAAACTACTAAGAAGCATTGTAAATAATTTTAACTATTCAATTAGATATTTCTTATTAATGTAAATATATTTTACAGAGTTTGTATATTTTTAAAGAGTTGTATTTCAATGCTAATGTTCTGTCATAACCAATATATTGAAAAAAAGTCTTTTAAAATTGGTGGCCTTACTTCTCTGTAGATCTAGAGTGCTTTTCCTGTGCACACACATCTCATTTTACTATTTAATGATCTCTGACCTGCAAATGGAGGCAAAGTCGTATAACTCTTTAGTGTAGTTGTATCACTGACAAAATCCCCCTGACAGGTGATCCATGTGTTTTTGTTTCTTCATCACTGAACAGTGCAACACGATCCCCTTTCATATTTTCCAGCACCGTGGTTGGCCTTCGAGCACAGAATAAAAATCCATGATTGTTTATACAATTTTCCTATCTGCAGACATTGGTTTGTATGAATGTTATTTTACTGAGATAATGGGAACATCTATAAAGCTGATGTCCTGTGGAGATTGTGGTTTACACTGCAAATAACCCAAATCCTAACAAAATGGCTAGATTTGTGATTGAAACTCTATGACTGATCTGTACACGTTTTATATGTAATTCAGGAGGAACTGGATTCTGGATCAGGATCTGGATTAACACACTATCCCTAGTAGTCTATTGGGACTACCTATCCACCCATCCATCCATGCAAAAAAGGGCTTAATCCACTGATTTAGTCAATATTTACAGTATTTAATATTTGCTCAGCTAAAGTGTATCCAGAGTTGCTTTAATGGACTTTCTTTACATTTAAAATTTTTTTTTTTTTATCATAATAGAGCTCTATTTATAGCTGTACATTTCCATGCTAACATTATGTTTTACTCTGACAGTGTTTCAACAGCACAGACTCGGTGGAAGGGACAAACCAAACTACTGACATCCCCTTAAAGGTAAAAAAAAATCGGTGCCGAGCAGAACATGCTGATTTAGCATAATGCAGCCGTATAGTGCAATGTGATGAAATACAGCTGAGAACATAATCAAGGTTCTTATGTTCCTCAAGGTTGAACAGTCAAACCGAACAAATTTATGACCAATCTATAGGCTTAGGTTAGCCTTAGCACTCAATGTTGAAAATAATACAAGGATACTTCTTTGTTTCCATGCATGTTTTTCCTCCATATTGCTCAAGCTGTAATAAAATTTGCCAGCACAGCTCGAGCCCTGTGAGCACCATCATTTCTGTAGCGCTTAATGCGTTGCTAGTGATGGACAGCTTTTCCGTCAGGACGTGTCTGCTATAAATGATGAGGTCTAGAGTTTAAATATCCTCTCTACTCTGGATTATTTACATCTCACATCTTCTTATAATATACATTTTTTTTTTTTCTATCTATAGAATATTGTGCACCAAATGTAGGAAGTGACCACCCCCCACCGCCACCACCACCAGTTTGTGTACCAGAACAGGTCTAAAACTGGAACTTTAAATGTACTCTAGATTTACATGGGTTTAGAAAAGAAATATGATATTTTAATGAAATGATATATTATTTTAGCATCTAATTAAATATACAGTATTTAAATTGATGCCAGGGCTGACACCATGGTGTAGTGGGTTACAGCACTGGCACGCAGTTGTGCTCTGGTGACCTGGGTTTGAATCTGGCTTGGGTCCTTTCCATTTACCCGCCCTCTCTCTATCTCCCTTGTTTGATCTCTGTCTGTCCTATAAATAAAGACAGAAAATGGGTGCCATTTTATTCTGATTTAGTGACTGGAAGTTTGTTGCCTAGGTTTAAAACAAATACACATGCCTTATGCAGTGTTGTCATTATTTGTGATGTCATCTTCAAAAGCCTCTAAAAAGCAATGTGCATATGATATCATGATTTATACATGACATCATCATGCATTTTCACTTATGGCCTGCCATCTGTAGCAGCCTTCGCAAAGCAGATGGGGGGGTACAATTTCGATAAACACTGATTTCTCTAAAAGTGAAACCGAATACTTGTTTACTACTTATTGGTCAGCATGTATGTGGCTTGTCCCCCATTGTTCATTATGTTCTGCTTCTTACTTGCTTTTATGACATGTACATGTCATGTATGTGTGTGTTTGTGTGAACAGGGAGTAAATGGCACTGCAGCACTCTATCAGCATCGAGAGAAGAGCAATGATGGATTGACATGTGGACTTCTAAGATCTGAGAAGGAAGCTGTGTTACTTGGTGGGTTTTACATTTATAGCATTTGGCTGACGCCCTTTTACAGAGCGACTTACATTTAACTCTTTTTTATACAACTGAGCAATTATGGGTTAAGGGCCTTGCTCAGGGGCCTTGCAGTCGTAATTTAATGGTGCTTGGAATTGAACCTCAATCTTTTAATTAGCAGTTCAACACCTTAACCAGTGAGCCACCACTTCCCCTCTTTCGGTTCTCTGTGGTCTAGGTCTGTGTAGATTTCGATTGGTAAGGATTCTAAATAGATTAGACTAGAACACGGAAATCGAACCGGACGTTATCATGTGAAATCTTACAGTAGGCTAACAGAGAGAAAATGCTTTAGTCACAGCTGTTGTCCATCTTTATACTGACTGAATAAAGATGCTGAGAAGCACCAATGTCAAAGAACCACAAGGGAGCTGTTCCTTTGTCTGATAGGTGTTTCAACACTAATTCTCCACACAAACATACCCCCTCCAAACACACACACACACACATCATACTTGCCCTGCTAACAATAATAAAACACATGATGCAGGTTGAAGCTAGATGAAAAAATGACGAAGGAACATTGCGTCTGAAAGGTCGGAGAAGCTCAGTTTGTTCCAGACATAAAAGTACAAAAAAATTGAAATAAAACACCAAAAAAATGATACATTTACAGGTTTAAAACCATCAGTCTGAAGCACTAGGATGTCTACTCTGGAGAAAAAGCCTTCATTTGCTTCCTTTATGTAGCACCGCTAATATAATTCCGTTGATATAAGATAATTTGCTTCTCTTCATACAGAAATGTGTTTTTTTTATCTATACTGGACCAGCAGACTGCCACACAGCGCAAAGGTGAAAACACGGCTCTTGCACAGCCACTCTGCTTTTCGATTTCAAAATCGGAGTCTCTGTAAACGGAGGGCTTGTGAAGGGAATTGAATTAGGTTTCTCTGTAATTGGCAGTGCTACGCCATATAAATCAAGGAAATAAATATTGGCTTGGGACCCTCCAGGCAAGGCACTATATTCTTTGCTTCTGCTTCACTGCGTTACCTTTGGAGGACCTCTCTAAAGTAATCAACTAAGGTGGGGGAGGGTGTGTGTGTGTGTGTGTGAAGAGTGGGGGTTGCTACCGTTTCTGCTCCGCAGAGGAGTTTTATGATTGTGCAGGCTGCCTTTATTACCAGGCCTGCCAGTTACTTGCAAATAGGACCATAACATTTCTGTGCTGTCTTTTTCTTCAGGAGTCATATCAACCTTCCTCCATGTCCACCCATTTGGTGCTAACATCGAGTATCTCTGGTCCTACATTCAAAGACTTGATGCAAAGGTAACATCTTTCCTCCTTTTTTGTAGTGAGGATTGTTTTTGTTTTGCATCTCTACATGCACACAATTTGTGCCACTGGAAAAATGTCTTACCAGAAGCTTAATAAAGCTGATTATTGATTCGATTGTATTGTATTGAAACAACTATAACTATATAATGATGGGAAAAATATATGCATTTTAATGTGCATTTTTATAATTTTATAATGCACACTTCATACTGGTGCCATATAAAAATAGATACTTATGGTATTTCTGTTTTTTCTTTAACCCTACTACATTCACAGCATTTGGTAGACGTTCCTTATGCAGAGCGATTTACATGTATCTCTTTTATACAACTAAGCAACTAGCAGTGGCAACTTGGTGGTGCTGGGAATTGAACCCCGATCTTTCATTTACAGTCCAACATCTTAAACACATTAATACATTCATAAAATTTTTTACATTTTTCCACAAATTTATCTAAACTAAATCTAACTAAACCAAAATTTAAGTTTATTTCTGTTTATCCAAACAAGTAAAAAAAGAAAAAGTAGAAAAAAAAGACAGATTTAAAGTCACATTCATGCATATTACTCCAGATTACTCATCTTTAAAGTCACAATATTAATGTTAAATATTATAATATAGTGTATTATAAACCCAATGAATATTGATTTTCTTTCTTTTGCAGGCAATATATAACATTTATTAAGGCTTGCATATAATAACCTTTTAATAATAATCAGTGGACAACAATAAACCCAACATATTCTCAATCATGCTGCTTTTCAGATCTAATGACTTCATATGTGTAAACTGTCGCCCCAATTCATTTGGGCAAAACTGTGTTGGCATGGAAATATCTTTTTTATTTAACTTTCACATTTACGGTTACAGCCTTTAGCAGGCTCCCTTCTGCAAATGATTCCTTCAGAAATGTCATGTTATTAAGCATTAGTGATATAAATGCAGGTAAAGTGCTGCTATTCAGAGTGCCACACTGCCCTTCATTTACTTAGTAAAAAAAGTGCTAAAGCCTAAAAAAAACCCTGGAACTGAAACTGTACTGGGCTTGAAATCACTCTCATAACATCAATCCCTATATCTGCCTTTTATATGGTTTGACATTCCATTTCCTGTGATGCCTGTTGGCACTTCTGAGCACTGAAATCAGGACCTACTGTGTTATGTTGATTTGATTGACAGTACAGACAATCTGATACACTTTCTCTCTCTCTCTCTCTCTCTCTCTCTCTCTCTCTCTCTCTCTCTCTCTATCTGTCTGTCTATCTATCTATCTATCTCTGTCTCTATCTATCTATCTATCTATCTATCTATCTATCTATCTATCTCTGTCTCTATCTATCTATCTATCTATCTATCTATCTATCTATCTTTGTCTCTGTCTATCTATTTATCTATCTATCTATCTATCTATCTATCTATCTATCTATCTGTCTGTCTGTCTGTCTGTCTGTCTATCTGTCGTCTGTCTGTTGTCTCTGTCTATTTACCTATCTGTCTGTCTGTCTGTCTGTCTGTCTATCTATCTGTCTGTCTATCTATCTATCTATCTATCTGTCTGTCTGTCTATTTATCTATCTACCTATCTGTTTGCCTGTCTATCTATCTATCTATCTATCTATCTATCGATCTATCTATCTATCTATCTAATTTATGGCTACATATGTTTTGTAATCCTTTTTTTCCTGTAACTTTGAGTCCAAGTTGCTTTATTTAATGGGTTCTGACTGCTGACCTACTTTACATGATCAAACTGCATTGAGTGAATTTTATATTTCATTGCAGACAGTTGCCTGACTGGGCAAAATGGACTAAATTTACATAAAAAACCGATAGGTATCAAATAATTAAGGGTATTTTAAACCTTTTTTTCAGATCTCTGCCTGTGACCTGGAGAGGTTGATGGTACAGCTCCCTAACATGTTCAAGCAGGAGTTCAGTGGTGTTGGTGCTACACTGGAAAAACGCTGGAAATTCTGTGGTTTCGAGACCCTCAGCTCAACATAGCAAACAGAGAAACAGCTGCCGACACTGAGGTTCTGGGATCTGCAAGTATTGTGCCTCGGTGCAGTAACAGAAAAACTCTTTAGAGAAACTCAGTGCAGGGTTCTTCCTCACCGCTGTAGCTGTCACTCCTGCTGTTCTGCTTTATAGACTCTAATCTAGGACAGCAAAGGAAAATTCAGATAGATGCGCTTCCTTGAAGAAGCTCTATTCAGAAGTCTGATCCCGTTGCGTATCTTCCTGTCAACGTCAGGAAGAAAACGACAGAAACTCCAGACTTCCCAATTCTACTTGAAGATTGTGAAATATGGATATGAACCCAGCAGATCCAGTGACTGAAACTATCCACTGTATACTGAGCATTGATTTCACCACCAGATTGCTGAAGCATTACAGATTTCAAATATCACATTACAGAATGTGTTCCGAGATGTTCTTCATTTAGCCTGTCATTGTGCATTTTGTGCTACAGTTCTTTTGGGAACTTCAGCTGTATTAAATGCTCCAGTATAATAAACATTCTGTGGGTAGCATTTCTAAGTAATGAAAGATATTTGCAGACTTTTGTATGTATGGACAGTGTATGTAATGTACATTCTTCTTGTGTCATAATACACCGTCGCGATCGGCTCATGTTAATGATGACTTTCAAAAACGCTATTAAAAATCTTTTTTATTTAAAACCCAAACAATATTACACATGCAGACATGAAAGCTGTGTCTTGGAATCTATCATGTTTTACGTGCTTATTTTACCCTCATATCATGTGTAGTTGAGGCTTTGTAATTACTGAGAATCAAACAAGATGCAATTCTAGAAATCTATTTAGCTAAAGAACGTATGCTGATGTTTCTGATTAGATTAATTCAGGGGTTTTTTGGGTTAGCATTATTTACTTTTGACTTAGATTATTATTATTTTTTAAAGATTAATAATAAGCACGTCGGAGCAAATGAAGCAAGGACAACCTCCTCATGATGGAGAAGAAGAAAACACAGCGCTTCATCGGGTGATACTCAGGTTTGAAATTACAAACCAAATCATAGACACACACACACACAAATTACTTTGGAATATGTTTACATTTTTATTTACCCGGAATCTGCATATCTAAAATTGGCATGCAAGGGAAGTAATAGTAAAGGCTTTATACAGCACATTTCATACACAGGGGTAATTAAAGGTGCTTTACATAAAAGAAGTTAAAATTATTATAAAAACACAGTAAAAACAAAGAAATTTAAATAAAAACAAAGATTTAAGAATTGATTTAAAATGAATAAAAAACGGTTGGTTAAGAATATAAATTGTTTATAGTCAGTCCGGATGTAGCGCACTGCTTACTCCGTAAATGCAAAACTAAATAGATGTGTCTTTAGTCTGGATTACAAGATGGCTACTGATTTAACACGTCTAATCTCATCTGGTGCTGGTTCCAACTGCGAGCTATAATAATAACTTTTCAATTCAATTCAATGTTATTTGTATAACGCTTTTAACAACAGGCATTGTCTTAAAGCAGCTTCACACAGAATGCAGTAACAGTGAAAAGTGTAAGTTCGTCCCTAATGAGCAAGCCGGACGCGACTGTGGCAAGAAACGGCTACAAGCAGATTCCTATAGATAGTCTTAGCCATAAAGAGTCTCTTTAACTGTAAAAATAAACAGTATTAATTAATTAAGATTCAATTCATTGTGTAAGGTACATGTACAGAGCCAATGAAATGCATTATTCGCATATCCCATCTTAGTAAGTTGGGGTCAGAGCGCAGGGTCAGCTATGATGCAGCGCCCCTGGAGCAGCAGGGGTTAAGGGTCTTGCTCAAGGACCCAACAGTGGTTGACTTGCCAGAGGTGGGGCTTGAACCCAGGTGTTTCTGGTCTTCAGATTAACAACGCAGCACCTTAACCATTTGAGCCACCCTGCCCCTCGTTTTATATATATATACAGTTATCTATGAATAGTGTTTACATTGTTTGTAGAAGTCACTTTATAACTCAACCATTAAATTAAAAAGACCTAATTTAATAGGGTTAAACAAATATTTTCTAATTACTGACTTCATGAGTCTGCAAAAGAGCAAACAATGCATTTTGTTGACAGAATGATGCACAAAAATACAGCTTGCATAAGCTATTCTTTCTGCCGGTGCACAAAAATAGTGTTTGCTGGACACTAAACCCAGGCTGCAAGAATAGCACGTACCGCTCAGCCTCTTATTTCTTTCCTCTGTGACACACTAGCTTCTTAACTAACCCTGAAGCTGGAAAATGAACATTAAGCACATTCCCATTTTCCTTCTTCCCTTCCCCTGTTCGTTTGGTTTGCCATGCATGCCAGCCTTTAATGTGTTGAATATTTGTGGCTAACGGATGATGGCGTCAATGCTAGCACAGCAGGGTGTTTACAAAGCTCTCACTGTGCAAGTGCTTTCTTTTTCACTTTGAACCTATTTTTAGAAAAGCCTTGGAAATTGCTCCTTGCCTTTCTTCTGAGAGCTGATTTCTCACTGGTCATTATCCGGGTTGTGTGTGATCCGGTCGCCATTAAAATAGGACATGATGGATGTAATTTCTATTAATGTTTTAACTGATTCTTTGAAAATACATTACTGTACAAGTTTGTCAAAAAATAAAGTTATAGTAATAGAAGAAGAAGAAGAAGAAGAAGAAGTAAGAGTGTAGATTTGAATTAAATTCAGGGATTTGTTTGGATGAAAAACCTACTGAAGCCACTACTGGAAAGGTTTTCAGTGTCACGTGATTTAGAAAGCTTTCAAAAAAATGGGGTTTTTTTCAATCTTTAGTCACTTGCGTGGCCTTTAAGCATTAGGAGACATTCTGGTGATCTGTCTGAGAAAGTTTATAGCAAAGCTGACTTCACATACGAGGCTTCCTGAAGTCATCTATAAATAAACTGGGTAGGAATGGGAATACACACAGCATGAGCTTTGCTAATCTCTCCTACTGACACTAGCTAGCTAATTAACTCCAGATTTGGTTTTTTTTATCACATTAAAAGCTTCAATACTTCCTCCTGACCTTGACTATAATTGCAGGTGTGTCACTCATGTCATTAGCATGTAAACAATTCCCACTGATTAACAAAGACACTTTTGAAATTGTGTAATTATAATGTATGATGCACAATTAGATTATATTTTGTTACAGATAAGTGCTAAAAGTTAGCATTCCTTCGGGACATGTTTGAAGTATGACATTAATTAGATGCTTCAAAATGTTTCATTTATGTTTGCTAAAAAACTTTCTTATTAATATAAATGATCTATAACATTGGCTTAATGGTTAAGCTGCTGAGGTGTTGATCTAAAAACCAGGAAGACCTGGGTGCAAGCCAGCCACTGTTGAGTCCTTGAGCAAAACCATTAACCCTTCCTGCTCCAGGGGCGCTGTACCATAGCTGACCCTACCCTCAGACCCCAACTTACTAAGATGGGATATGCTAAATAAATAATTTCACTGTGCTGTAGAGTATAAGTGACAAATAAAGACATTTTTATTATTATTATTTATTATAAATCCATTCTAACTGCCTCTAACCTGTCTGCATTTGCTGAACACATCCAGTTAAACACATCCAGCACGTCTCTTTCCAGAAAGACTCAGTCCCCACATCCAAATAGAGCTGGAAATATAGGTCACACAGTCAGGGAGGGGTTTTTTTTTTTGTTGTTGCGTGAAATGGAATTTAATAAACTGGCAGATGAGTGGAGTTCAATGTTACAGTACATAACCTAGCACAGCTTTGTGCATATTTGTATATTTACTTTAAAAATTATGGCAACGTCTCAATAAATGACACCATATCAAAATTTACATTTCAATTCTGAAGATAAAGGTGAAAAGTCTCGAGTAGTCTCGAAGTAAATAGAGAAAGTTAAGAGCTGTAGAAAACCAAACATGCAAACCGAACCTCAGTACTAAAGCAAAAAGAGGCTACCTGCTTTTAGCAAACCAGAGAAAAAAAATTGCTAGGAAAAATTTGAGCAAGTTTTAGGATGTGATAAGATGTCTTAATATCTGCCTCCAAATCCTGGGTGGTTAAAAAAAAAATCATTTCTAAACAGATAAAAGTCAAATTTTATTTTACATTATAGTATAGTACAGAAATGCCTCATGCTGGAGAGGGACATGCAGAGAGCAGGCTTGTTCTAAAACCCCATGCAGAGTTCACAGCAAGTGTGCAGGCTGAAAATAGCTGCAGACACAGAAGGGGTCAGAGCAACAGAAACCGACAGGGCAGTCCGAGTGTAAAAGCTTCAGCCGGGACAACAGCAGAACACGTACCTCTGATATACTTACTGTACACATACAAGTAATCAATATTAGCTACTGCATCTAAGCAGGGCAGAATAACAAATTCCATGCATCAGCACGGTCAGGCGGCCAGAGGAAAAAGGAGAAGGAGAATTGTTTGTGCTTGCGATTCATATAACAGCTATTACAGCTTATGCCTGGCATGTGCTTTTGGTCGCGGAGCGTTGAAGTCGTTTCTATGTTGAATTCATTTGGCAGTAGTCTATCTTTGGACTTGTGCTTTTCTTAGCATTTGCAAACTTTTCTAAACAAAATGTTCACAAACAACCATTTATTTACACCCACTATGAGTTTATTTATAATATAAATAACATTGCAATAAGACAAAAATAAGGCATTTTTGTCTCTTTACATTTTTCATATGTAATATTAACAGACATCACAATCCTAAAGCATTTAAATTACAGCTTAAATAGGCAGTTTTAGTAAAGTGAATACTTTCTTTCTACAACGATCCCTTAACTATGCGGATGATGCCCCGTAGAGAGGGAGAGTCTGTTTCCTGACTCCAAGTGGTGAAGGTTGAGGTTCTTGACTGCATCAATGTGATGTAGAGGCTTTAGAGTTGGCTGTGGCAGAGCATGTGAGCATGAATGAGAGGATACTCCTAAAATGAGTGAGTGAAAAGGGAAATTGAGGAATACAGATGGTTAACTCCGATGGCCAGACTCAAGCAGATCCTTTGCTTCGTTGATCTTTGCTGCTAAATATGGAGATCCACCTGCAAGTGAAGCATCAATTACCAGTTATGTTGTGTGTGGGGGTTTTCCCTCCTCTCTATGTAGTAAAGCAGTTACAGCTGGAGTCTTACCCAGCATGCAAATATAAGCATGCTCACATGAGCAGGGTTGCTTATATTGGCAAGGGCTTTACAATTTGACACATGGGTTGCACTATATTAATTCTCAATATATTGCAATACAATACAATCATTTTTTTTAACAATTACAGCAAATACAATGGTGCTTAAATTTTTTCCGCCATGCTTGCGTCCGAGTCAAATGCATCAGTGACAACTACAGGAGCAGTGGAGGAGGCCTTTGACACGCACTGAGGGTTTTATTTAATATTAACATTTATTAGTTTAAAAGCTAACTATCGCAATGTTTTGTCACAATAGTGTATCAATATTCTAACCCTCTAGTATCGATACATATTTAATTACGTTTTCATTAATATTTCACTGAAGCCATCAGTGCGTGTTGAATGACTTCCTCCTCTGCCTTCAACTTCACCAAGTGCACAGGCATCTATCAAAAATCTTATTGTAAATTAAATGTATTAGGTACAGCTTTGATTATATTACGTTCTGAATATAGAGGTCCAGTTCACACTAAGTCTATTGTCCACCTGAACGTTCTGCTTGAACAGGTTACTTGGTAAACAATTTTCCCACCAAAATAACTTTAAACATAAGCAGCTGCTCGATAAGAAGTTTAGCAGTCTGAGTATCCAAATCTTTCAGAGATGATGGATCTATATTTAGGCCGAATTTAACCGCTATGCTAAACTACATTTTGCAGAAAGCAGCTAACGAGCTGAGAAACACTGAAAAACAGAAACATTTCCCAGGATTATCTTTATACTTGGGCTGTGTCATTTTTTTCCCATTTATAATTGTTGATTTTTGTATTGTTTTATGTGCATAAACAGTCCTAAGTTAGTTTTTTTTAAATAAAGTCTTTAGAGCCGAAATGTGGAATATGACATTATGCAGTCTTTTGGCTACTCATCCTGGAATAACACAGACACACACACACACACACACACAGTCTCAAAGCGTTCACAGACGAGTATGTCGGGAGCAGTGGCAGTTATAAATTAAAGAACATGCTGGAGAGCGAGCAGGTATCAGGGAGCAGGGCCGCGAGCAGCTTCTAATCTGTCTGTATGCCAGGAGGGGAGCGGCAAAAGCAACATCTTGCAGCGACAGACTTAATTACACATGACTCTACCCAACACGCACACACACACTTAAATGTAAAACTTTAAGCTCATCTTTAACAACCTTAAAAGAAGTCCTCGTCAGTGCCTGAAGCTTGTACATCTTTCCAGGTACTTTAACATTTAAAGAGATGTGCTTTTAAAATACTTTGGTTAAACTAAACGCAGACACACACCCAGACCACGCTTTAACATCCGCATAGACTGGATAATAGCAAGCTAATAAAGGTTCATTTACAATCGATAGGGAAAAAGTCAGCAGTGCAGCACCCAGGACCAAAAACTGAATGACTTAAATGACATGATCAATCCGGACCTCGTCATCTGATCCAAGACAAATCTGTGACAAAAGTCAAATAAAAAGCCGCATGTCATGTGTGCACAGTGAAATATAGAGGGTTTAATTATGTAACGAATAGAAGAGTCTTTTTCTATTTTAACCAGGTTGAGATCAGCTTAGCAGATTCAAAGTAAAGATGGCATGCGATCACACTGCATGATGATTTATGTAGCCTGTTCTGTCAACATCTCAGGTCTGGAAATGTTATAGACGCCCATAACTAGGGACCCGTTCTTTTCTGTGACAGGATATAATGCTTCCTTTGCTTGTCTATGCCTTCCGCATGATAAAAAGGATGTTACCGCTGCACTTGTATTTGTGGTAGTGCTTTAATAAGCAGTATTTCTTTCTTTCCTCTCTATCTTCCTCAGGCTTTATCTTTCAGCCACAGATAGGCATCACAAAGCACACTGCTCATTTCACACACTGAAACAGCGGCTTTAGAGGAGCAGGGGAGCGCTGCACTGGCAGGCATGAACACACACACACACGCAAAAACGCGCACACACAGTCTGTAAAAAAAAAAAAATGCAGGTGGTGGAAGGAAAAGCTAGCCGTGAGGGGAGCTATTAACCTTGAACAGGAAAACGAATTACTGGCCAGCTTTTTTAAAACTGGAGCTGAGCGGGTTCGACAAGTCTAAACGACCACTGGAAAATTCATGACGGGAGTAAATTTACTCAAAAGAAAAACATGGAATATTATACACACCTTCCAACCTGCATAACCTTTTCATAGCACATTCATGTCAGTAATAATAAAGCTATCGATTGTCTACTTGTGCTGCTAACTTAAAATAAGATTCTTTAAAATCAGTTACACATTTCATACACACACATTTGTATTGTGGATTACAGTCACTGACCTTTATCTGGATGGTTTAGAACCATGACCCTCCTATGGGCTTCTCGCACCTTTGTCTTGGTGCTTGTTGGACTGTGAATACAGAAACAAGCGTGAAACCGTCACTGTTTTATGAAAGCACAGCGCCATCTAGTGGTCATATAGCAAATACAGCATCCTCAAATTATTCTCCAGAATTGAGCTTTGTTGTAGGATTCGGTTAATACAAATCTTCAGGGAAAAAAATATTTCTGTAGATGAAGAACAGGTTTCTGGATAAAAGTACCAGAGAATTTTAGCAACTAGGTGTCTCACTACAGCCCTCGGGGGGGGAAAAGAAAAGAAAAACAGAAATTGTAAACGTTTTATCATGAATTGTGACACACAGGCAAGTGATGAGCCTGGAGAGTCTACAGATTTAAAATAAAAAGGTGGTGGTCTGTTAAATAGAAGACTGTGGGTTCAATTCCCAGCACCACCACCAGTTAGGACTGTTGGGCCGCTGAACAAGGCACTTAAACTTAAACCGCAATTACTCAGTAGTATAAAAGAGATAAATGTAAGTCACTCTGGATAAGGGCGTCTGCCAAATGCTGTAAATGTAAATGTAGCAATCAAAGACAAGAGATTTTAGCATAGGATTTTAGGAATCTTTTAGGATGTTTAAATCTGTCTTGGATGACCAAATCAGGGCTAAAATTCTGTAAATCCAGCTTTAGCAAAATCTTATACTTAACAGACAAAATAGGTGCCCAATTTTTTGATTTTTTACAAAAAGGTGCTCATGTTGCAGCTTTCCAACTTTTTTAGTTTACATATTAAATGGAACGTTTAAGTGGTTAAATTATAGACTTGGAAGTAGAAGCTCACTGTGCATGGCTTAGACTTTAATGGAGCTAACAAACTTATAAAATATACAACAATTGAATGAAATAAAGGAACACAGCCAAGCAACACTAGTCACTATGTGATAAAGTTAAATGACAACAGAGAAAGAATGAAGTGAGCAGCACAACCTATGATGCAAAGTCAACCACAAAGAAGGGTGAAAGCACCAGAGTGACTCATGGCTGAAACCCTGACGACACATTCTTACCCGAAAATAGTCAGGTGGTCCTTGACTGAGCAGATTACAAAGCTACGGACAAGAATGCGGTTTACAGTCGTCACCCCCGCTAGGATCAAAGTTGAGACATAAAACCAAAAAGACAGTCTGCATGTAGGACCACAGTGCCTGCTGGGAAAGCTAGTGATTCAGCATGTCTATGTGTTGTGAAAGAGACAGGCTTTGTTCATATAGACCAAAACAAAAAGAAAGTATTAAGCTAAGGAACTAATGTGAGAGAAGGATATGAAGAACACACAGGAATCAGATTCTTACCTGATCCCCAGAATTAGACTGGCTTCCCGCTTTGTCATTTTTTGCTCAAATCCGCCTTTGTAATACGTCGAGAATGCCTTATTAAATACATCAAAATAAATCATGGTTATATATCTGCCATTGATGTAACATCACACAAATTAGATGTAAAAAGCACAAACTAAACAAGTAATTATAAACATGGAATAATTAGGAGCCCATTCGTTATTGTAGTTATAACAAGATGAATATGCTGGAAAACTTTAGGTTTAAACACCAGTTAATAAATGGGACTATGAAGAAAAATGAATATGTAATTAGTTATTTTTATAGATTTACAGAATTCTGTGCTCAAGTTGGATGATAGAACCCGTAACATGAAGGGAAGTGTATAGACATACATTATCAGGGCTATCAGATAAGATCTGCTGGGGGTTATTCTCTGAGAACCCAAACATAGCCAATCAAGCAAGAGTGACACAGTACTAGGGCTGCACAAGATTGGAAAAACAGATTGTGAGAGATATATATATATATATATATATATATGATAGCATATATATATATATATATATATATATATTATATTCTATTGCAATATGAAAAAAATGACTTGAATATCGCTATTGCGTAAGAATTCATCATTTTAGAAGGATTAGGGTGATTTTGTAAAGGAGTGCATCTGTGTAAAACATAATACACAAATGAGAGATAAAGTATAGATAAATATAAAAGAGAAAAGATACAAATGAAATAAAAAGTTCCTTATGTTTTTTTATGGAGATTTGGACACAAAACCTAAATAATCAAATGTAAAATAAACACTGCTTAGTGCTTAGTCGTCACCGTATGAATTAAGTACAATTAATCTATGTTAAAGCTACGAAATTTATTGTTTCTTGCGCCTGAATGCTTTAAACTTGTTTACACAGCAACAGGCCTAAAAATACAATGTGCAAACAATGAAATTTTACTCGATTATTAAACTTAAAGTTAATCTTCAAATCACATTTGAAATGTGGTGCAGTCAAATAAATTCCCACTTAACATTACACATCCTCCAATGTGACTATTGCGATGTTGATGCTGAAATGATATATCGTGCAGCCCTACACAGTATCACCAAATATATACAGTATTTTATTAGGGCAGAAACGATTCAGGTTCAAATTATGTTTTACTTTTTTGCTGAACTATAGATTGTATGTATTTTAGAGGCTAGTTACTGAATTAGAGTGACTTAATACAGAAAATCTCATTTAGCCATTTGCAAAACCTTAAAAAACTGGTTCAAACACAGACATAAGCCTGTAAAATCTTCTACACTGAACAGCTTAAGTATGTGGACACATGATCAGAAAAAAAACATCCATGGACAACAGAACCCTCAGATTTGCAAATTAGAGGTCTGCATGCTTTAATCTAGAAACCTAGCAGGATTGGGAATCAGAACCAGTGCATTTCATGCTTAAGGAACAGCACATAACTGTCATATAAGCCACAGGCGAGAATTTAGCCAAACAGAAATGTATGTGGACTGTTCAATAAAGAAATACAAGTAGTAGTTTTTAATTCTCCAAGCATGGACACAAGTTGCCAAATGAATACTTCCATATTTTGTACATTATCCAACTTCTACGGGAAAAAACAGAAAGGGGATAAAGGGTCTGCAGGATTTATTGTGAATAATATGAAAGTTTGCCAAATAAAGATATCCAACACCTGCGCTGAGAGGTTTTTAATTTGATGCACATTAGGATAACTGCTAAAGTAATGAATCCAGATGGTTGGCTTGACATACATGCAATTAGTTCCAAGGTTTGGACCGATGTAAAAAAAATGGAAGAAAAACTTTGATATTGTGGTTTAATCTTCTCATATGTGACCTTCCATATGTCATTTTTCCATGAGCAGCCTGCAAATAACACTTTTCTACCAGAGAGAGCAAACCACTTACATCCAACAGCTTTAACCTCAAAGGGTCACCCACAGACTAACCCAAAAAATTATCACACATACACACGTTATAAATGTAACAGCTAATCGTAAAGTGGTGGATTACGGGTCAAACAAGGTTTGCAAGTATGCCACAACCTCACAGCACATCAATTCTGAACTCAAGTCTCAAAAGAATCAGCAACTACAAGCAACACCGTATAAGTGGAAGGTTACTGTTTCAGAAATGCTTCTAACCGTACAATATGCAGCAGAATGCCTGGGGGAAAAAAAATCCAAAATCATTTGACAATTCATGACTACATATAACCGATAATGTGACTGCAGGATTTGAAAAGATTTTACACACAAAATAATAAAACCGTTCCATTTTGTAAACGACGGGCTTCACTATTTTTTGTTACTTACTCCAGAGGGAAACTTTTTGGCAGTTTCTGTGATAACTTGACCGAGAGGTTTCCATAGGTGGAATGCATAGCGACCTAAAAAGAATGAAAAGATTAAATCGATTAATGGGATGCAGGAGATTATTAAATGGTTTAAATTGTCGTCCAACTATTGAATAAATTGTGGCATTAGGATCGCTGGCATAAAGACAAAGCCAAATCTAAAACCACATTCAGTTTAATGTGTTTAACAAATGGAAAAATTTCCCTTCCTTTTGCCTCTATATTTTGTGGCCAGTTTGGTTCAGGGTGCTGGCCATAATGAATAAAAATAGGCCAACATAAGAGGCCCTGCTTAAGATTCCGAGAACCAAGTTGGTATATAGTAATTATCTGGATGGATGAGACATAAAAATGCTAATATGTTCATAATCTTTCAATCTTATTTAAAAATGCATACTGCACAATGTGTGCTGGCGAAACCGGCATTGACTGCACTGTGTGTGCGTATAACGGGAAAAAAAACTAATATTACAATAAACTCCTTACGAGTTATTTGTTTGTGCTAAAGCGAGTACACTGCATATAATTGTAACATATTTTACAACATGCTGAAAGCCCTTGTTAAGTGGGCAGAGTTATTTTACTTATAACCTCAAAAAGGCTTGCTCCTCTCTGAGCCAAAGCCTTTACTCTTAGCAGACCACACACTGCTTGGAAAGAGATTTTTGGCAGGAGAGCTATACTGAAAGAGGAATTAGGTAACTTCCTTAAAGCAACCACAAGTGCTGTTCCATGATGAGCTCATACAATCCCAGCTGGAGATCAAGCCTATTAACTACTCTTACCTTTGGTTTCTATGAAGTTAAGGAGAGAACAGAGACACCCAACAGGAAATAAAAAAGCAAACACTCTTATGACAGGAGCAGAGATCATTTCTCATCCACATTTCGGCTTTTAAAAGTAGTAGTCATTCATTTTATGGTAAAAGGGCTTTGGGGTTTTCATGCTATTGGCAGCCTTGACCTTGTTAACGAGCCTACGGATGTTCTGAGGACTTTAACAAACTTTACAATAGGTGCTTTGTCTTAAAATACATTTTTTTGTTCTGCTGGTTGAAAGTGTCTTCACATCCTGATAGCAATTATTAAGTTAAGCGGTCTATATGTATTTATATTTAATTCAGATATTGTTGGATAATTTATATTTATTTAGAACCCAAAAATGTTCAGTCTGGCTTTCCTACCTGTCCGTCAACATATGTATGTTCATACCTCTGTGCACCCTGTAAGGGCAGACAGGATACATCAGGAGTGAATTCACATACTGCTGGAAAAAAAGGCTGGATTAAAACGAAAGCAAAAACCTGTATTAATATCAATGTTGTGTTTCTATGCTAGATTTGAAAGGAATAAAAGATGACGTCATGGTTGCAGTATATTTTTGGACAGATATGTATATCGTGTTATTTAATTTTGATAGCCCAACTCTCATTTTAAGGACTTTTCATTCATAGGATTCTGCTCTTAATTGGGAAGAAGGGGGTGAAAATTGAAGGCTTTTCACAGAAAATACTGAGCTCCGTCTTTAATAGAAGATTATCAACAGCACGTACACACACACACGAGCTTATTAGCAACAACTTGAGCTGTGCGCAAGTTTCCTTTTAAAATAACCAGCATTTCGCAATGTCCAAAAAGCAAATTTAAACAAGCTCTGTCCATTCCTAGCTTTTACTATGTACTAGTCCTGCCTAGGGCTGTCACCATTATTTGGGTGACGATTTATTGCCTGTTTTCGGGCTATAACAATTAATTGCTTGTGAAAAACAATTAAGCAACTCAAAGCATTTTATAATCGCTTCAATTTGTGCCTTATTAATGCTCTACTGTAAATATTTTATTATAGATAAATAATATTTAAGGAAATTCATATTTTGTGTCCTGTCAGTGTTTATCTGTTTAGCGACATATGAATTCACTTATACTCCCTGCAGTTGCATTGTGGGTTGTTAACATGAGTTGAGCTGGTGATAGGGCGTCAGATATTCGCAACGCTCCAACATTCAAATCACGCTGCTCCATTTACTTACTCTGGTTGAAAGTAGGGTGCTGCAGGTACTACAGCTCCCCCTTGTTGTTAATAAAAGTGTGCAATAATTGCGGTTGGATTTAACGATTCATTAATTGCAATCATATGATTATCAAATCAATCTAGCCACAACGGTAACAAGCTAGTGACTTCGGTGCCAGTCCCAAGCCTGGATAAATAGAGAGGGTTGTGTCAAGAAGGGCATCCTATGTAAAACTTTGGCAAATCTAAATATGCGAATCATCCGTCAGAATTTCATAAAAGATCGGTCAAGGCCCGGGTTAACCGCTAACGGCGCCGTTGACCTTGGGAAATTAGGCTACTGTTGGTCAAAGGAGGAGAGGAGGAGGACGCGTGAATAGACAGAAAGAGAGGAGGAAAGGCAAAAGTGCAGGGAAAGATAGACA
The DNA here is from genome assembly GCA_005784505.1 of Bagarius yarrelli. NCBI lineage: Eukaryota > Metazoa > Chordata > Actinopteri > Siluriformes > Sisoridae > Bagarius > Bagarius yarrelli. The sequence continues at coordinate 62,739 of VCAZ01000027.1, forward strand.
GCTGGTTAATATGATGGAGAGAAGGAGGGTCAATATATTGTGTGTACAGGAGACCAGGTGGAGGGGTAGCAAGAGAACCTGGAGAGGTGGAGGTTTGCTCTGGAGATGTGGTCACAGAAGGAAGAATTAAATAAGTAAAGAAAAAGTAATGTCAACATATATACCATTAAACAACAAAAGGAAAAGCCGAAGATCTTCCATTATTTTTTTCCATCTCAGACCTGTTTAACTTCTCGGTGACGTTACATGCTGATGCTGGTGGCTGACGCAAATATGAGCAAGTCAGTGAGGAAGTACTGACGTCAGAGAGATCTGAACTCGGTGCTAATGCGGAAGAACTAATCAGATTGCAGACGAAAATCCCTATGTTTTAATAACGCCGAAATAATTTTGGGAGATTTTTGTGTTTTGCTCACCTGCGAATCCTGCTGCAGCGACCCCGAGTCCAACTGCGATCAGTGTGCTGCCCTGTAACATACACACCAACACAGCTTTAAACCAGGCCACAGGATTTTAACAGATTTACCCAAGTACATGTCACATGACACCTTTCAATATTCTAACTAAGTCTAACTAAGATTCTAACCACATAAACCTTACAACACGCAGGCTTAAGCTAGAGCACGTGACGCGAGCTAGCAAACACCTGCATAACAACCGGATGTCTGCTAGCTAGCATACATGCTACACATGTACTTCAGAGCTACCGTGAGCTAGTACGCCACAAAAAAGCTCATTTACAGAAGATACACATTGAGTGGCAGCTTACTCACGAAGCGTTTGTCGATATCTGTTTCAATTCGCTGGTTAGATGTGGATGTATATTCAGCGTAACGCAGAAGGTCACCACTATCGGTGGCTATATGACCGCCAGCACGCGCCATGTTTAATTCACGCGATTTAAAAAAATCTACGGATCACCAGATAGGACAAACGACTCGAACACGAACCGGAAACTGTCATCGTGACGCGAGAGTAATAACAATTACTACGCTATAAACTCCGCTCATTGGCTTTACTTTACCCGTTCTGTCTATACTTCTTCATTAATTTCTTATATTAAGTGAAAATAATACGAGTTACATTACAGGCAAGCTTACATTAGTTTTTTTGTGTTTAATTTAATTTATTATAAAACTCAACTGTGCTTTATTTAGTGGGGCTCACACCATGGGTATAAAGTCACAAATCTATGCCATTTCCTTTGCATAGGAAACATAGTTTTATTTCTGACAGTAATGTGACGAAAGCATTTTTACATACATATATAGTTATATTTAGACCCTGTAAACAGGAGAAAGGGAGAAAATGACAATGAAACGCAGCTTCACCATACATTGTATAACAACATGCAAATAAACTTTTGATATTTTTTAAATATATATTATATAGTGTACACGTTACTCTACGGGTTCTATTTAAATGTAGCCTTGTAACCCTTTTACTAAGTTTCATTATTATAGGATGATGACGATGATGATAGTGATGATGAAGACGAGGATTAATCAGCCCAGATTGAATCTCATTATGTGTTTTATGTCAGTCCTTTTATTAGGCATTTTCCCTCTAGTCTAAATATTTGCCCCTTATCCTGAAGGTCCAGTATTTACTTTAATAACATAGGCTTTATAGCTGTTAGTAATTATATAACCTTTGGAGTTAAGATGCTTATAACATTGAGATAATTACCTGTTACACTACATATGAGAATGTGAACACGCCTTTAATAGACCTATGAGCCTGGAGTGAACATCTATTGCTGCGGATTTGGTAGCAGTGAACAGAGAAGTGTCTGATAAGACGATCTTAAATCAGTACCAGATCAACATGAATCCAAACAGATTCGATGATACACCGAACCCTGGACCGAACCGCGGACCGAACAACACAGAAATCACCGGTAATAAGAATTACTCAACAAACCAAAACACCCAACCGCAAGATTCCGGGAATCCGACACAGTAAGTTTTTACCAAAGAAATAAAATACCTTAAATAAAGCATCACTAAACTTTTATAGTATTTTTTTTACATGTGGCATCTAACAATAAATCGGCCTTAATTAATAAATAATTAACAGATGATCATTAAGTTAATAACTAAAATTAATAACTAAAATTATCTCATTACATTAGATTAATTAATAAACATGATGAAAAAAATATTTGTTTTACTTTTTTTTATTTTATTAAAGGATACCAGTTTCTTCTTCAGAACTTTCCTCCGCTTAAGTTTTTGTTTCGTTTCAGTGGCTGAACCCGGGGAGTATCGATTCTGAGTAAACAAAGATCGCGCATGCGCACAGTACTTCTGTACTCTTTCTATGGTGTAACAGAAAGCAGAGAGCTCACACATCAAATGTGTTAATGCCATTTAAAATAATAAAAGCATGACATTTGCACGGTAAATTCTGCTGTAGTAAAAATTTATGGTAATTAAATTGCAGCCATTTATATTTAATAGAATTGTTGTTGTTGTTTATAAAATGCAAATATAGGATTAGGGTTTTATATATATATATAGATATATATATCTATATATATATAGATATATCTATATAGTATCTATATAGATATATCTATATAGATATATCTTCTATATATATAGATAGATCTATCTATATCTATCTATCTATCTATCGATATATATATATATATATATATATATATATATATATATATATATATATATATATATATATATCGATAGATAGATAGATAGATATAGATAGATCTATCTATATATATAGATATATCTATATAGATAATCTATATATATAATAGGGCTATATATAAAATAAAAAATCCACTCTGATCAACTCCGATTCAATCTTCTCCTTTCGGCTGTTTCCTTTAAGGGGTTGGGTTCTTTATATTATAAAACTGAGCAATTAGATGATCAGGGCCATGCCCAGGGGCCCAACAGTGTCAACTTGGTGGGGATGAGACTCGAACACGGATGTTTCAATTAGCAGTCCGACATCCTGACCACTTCGCTACCATGTAGTAATTAACATAGAATATAGCTAAAATATGAGTGAGAAAAATAACATGTTTGTGACAAAAATTCGTTGATCCTTAAATAATAAGATTGTTCAGTTTAGACCACTTATTTATTCATCATATATATTCATTCCATATGTAAGTCAGTGCAGGCAAAAATTCTATGTGACGTTATTGCTGCATTTAAATACATCATCCCCAGCACATAACGTCTAATCACCCGCACTCATACCTTAATTTCAGTCTGATTAGCACCGATATAGAAGTTCCTGAATTTTTAGAAGTCTCCTCTGGGGATTATGTTCGAAATCTCTTCCACATGTTATTTATCTGTGTGTTGGTTACTGTTTAGCCAAACGCTTAAATCTATACACTGTATGGAAGCAAAGTATGCATTATAATTAAGAAAACTAGCTATGATGTGTTCCTTATAAAGCTTATTATGGTTCATTTCATTTCCTTTCTGGACAGACATACTTGGGTTATAGCTTCTTTGGTGGGTTTTTGAGGGAAGTCCCGAATTATAAGTTGTGGAAATGTATCTGGATTTTGTTTACCATAAAATTACTTATGCCCCACCTTTGTTTGGGAAATTCTTTGCAAATGAGCCAGTGGAATTTGTTAGGTTTAAAGCATGGAGCTGGTGAGTAAAGGCTACCTGCTGTAACTAATTATTTTTTTGCTCACGCAGCTCAGATGGATTCACCATGATCCCACCGAATGTATCAAAACGGGACAAACTGCTAAACAGTAAGTCAGGACGGGTTACTGATTTTTCCCTTCTTATATATTATTGTTATCCACATATTTGCTTTTCTTATTTGTGCTCGCAGGTATTATTTTAGCATACAGACTATAGACTGGTTAGCTATAAACACAAATTTTCCTAAAAGTATAAATTTTTACCCTCCACCACATTTTATTCATGTCCTAGAGTATTGAGTACGGAAAACATTTATTTACAAGTAAAAATATAAAAAAATTAATTGTTTATTTGTTTAGTGAACAAAATAGGCTGGAAAGTAATTATTAAAATTAGAAAGTGTTAAATTATGTTTAGGTGAAACATTCTGATTTGTGTAATGTCAACAATAATTGATTTTTTTTATTAACACAATATTAGCATTTAAGGTGTTTAAAGCATCTTGAAAAACTCGGTGATTTAAACTTGCCTATCGGTGATTTAGACATATGTTTAGGTTCTTTTTTTAGTGTTTTTTATTTGTACTGTTGTTCTTTTAAACTCTGTATACTTTTTTATGTAAAGCATTTGGAGGAAAAAATGTACATTTATTATGATTATTATTATACATTTTTGCTGATTATTTCATTTCTTTTAATAACTAATTTTAATAAATTAGCCAGCAACTAAAATAAATAACAGTACTTAAATTCTGCCCACTACTAATATGTTAAAAATAATATCTGCCACATAAAAATGCTTTTGGATGAAATCTACCCAAACAATTTAAATAAGAATTGTAATCTCACTTTTATTAAGTTGTAAGGTTTTTTATTACAGAAAATATCAACTACAGGTTTAATTAGAAAATTGTCATATCTATGTTAAACATGTAAAAAAAATTCAAGTAGTTGTACATTAGGTTAATTAATCATTTAGAAATTAGTTATGTGTAATGATGCAGTTAAATAGTTTTCCATTTTTTTAAATATTGAAAAAGATATTGATGGGAAAACACAGAATGTTTGTACTTTATTTGTTCTTCTTTATAGTGTCCCAGAAAGAACTAGATGATCTGCAGAGATTGAAAGAGGAACTTCGGGCTGGCCCCATCCAACTGGCCCCAGAGAGGCTGGGTAATACAGATATGTATGATAAATATGCTCTGTGCACTTACTATAGACATAAAAATAGAAGTATAAAACAGTTTTAATGCTTTCTGTCATAGGCGGAACTGTAGCACTGTCAGAGGCACGAGAGAGACAGCAGACGGCAGGCCACCAGTCTAAACTCCAGAAAAAGGTGCTAACTTTTTTTGTCCTTAAAATGAAATTTTCTCATGATCAGGTATATTCAGGTCAGTTATATTTGTTTGTTGTAATTTGGGGCGTTCCATAGCTCAAACGAGAGGAAATGAACAGACGCAGGAAACAAGCAGAGGAAGAGGAGAATCAGCGGATGAAGGCCATTCAGAGAGAGAAGGTGTGACAATAAAAAAAGTGACATTTTTCGATTATAAATGTTTCTGCATATTCTGCATTTTCACATTTAAACTCCAGAGGTCACAGTCGAGACCTGTCATATGATCCTTTCTGTATCCACCGCAATTGAATATAATTAATGTAATAAGTTTGCAGAAACCAGAGCTAATTAAGATATAGTATATAGTATATAATATAAGAAATAGTCATTGCCAACATTTAGATAAGAATTTGATGAGACATGTTTTAGTCAATTAAATAATAATTAAATAATTATAACCAATTAGGGGCCTATTAAACTATATTTAATGTGCCTAATACAACGAAAGTACAAGTGATGTTTCTTTTAGTTTATATACATTTTTTACATACCATGAAATATTTATGTTGTTTTAAAAAACATTTCCAAAATAGAATCGAAAAGGTTACTTGTGTTCCAGGCAGACAGACTAGAAATCAGCAAAAAGCAGCAGGAGGAACAGAGAAAGAAGCTGTACCAACATGATCTTCTAATGTATGTACACATTTTTTCCGTCAAGGTTGTCACATCCCAGTGGTGTTAAGAATGCAATGTTCAGTCATTAAGATAAAGCTAGTTGCTGTTGCTCTGCTGGATTAAATCCAAAAATAACAAACCTGAGTTCACAGTTTCAAAGAATCACAGCCTTTTTTCATTACAATCTAGTTGATACAGAGGCACTAAAGCAGCAGCAGGAATTCGAGTCTGTTTGAGCAGTGAGTCAATTAAAAAAAAGCATAAATTATTCGTGTTCATGGGAAAGCCCCAAATTGGTAAAACAAATCAATGAAGTTATCATATAGCAATGTGTTCTTTAAAGTCTAGATAAAGTTTGTGTGACACGATTCTTTTTTGGATATTTATTCTTCTCTGTGTTTTTGAAAGTTTTTTGAAAGTCAAAAAAAATCTTCTGGTAGACCCGTTGACCTTTAATTTTATGCATTTCTTCTCTTCTACAGGAGAAGAGAAGCGCATCTTCAAAAGCTAGAGCAGTCCAGCTCAGTTCCTATGGCAGCCAGCAGCTCCAAACCTACGTCATCTTGGGTAAGACGAAAGCCAAAGAATGCAGTGTGTGTTCCATAGGCTTGGGCTCAAATCTTTGCTGCATAGCTGTGGTGCTGAGGTTAGGGCCCAAGGCCCTGGGGTAGTTCACACCAAATGATCTGACTTTGATGCATGTTTTTAGAGTAAATCGTCCCCTCTTAGGGACTTTCATCAACATGTTGCATTCATCTACAGACAAGAATCAGTCTGCCACTGGGCTCAACTTCCTGTCTGAATTATCTCCTTCATCCCCACGCACTGAAGATGGTTATCTGAGGTCGTCATTTCACTTTCTCCAACTATAAATGCACAGACTTTCTCTTTATGGCCAGCTAGAGTGAGGATACAAGTGCTGCATCTGCACAATGATATGAACAGAGTTCAAGGGACTTCCCAGATTTCACAGAATGCAGTAGGAAGTGTGAGAGTGCAGGAAAAGGTCAGACTGGTGTGGTATAACCTGCATTGTTCTAGTGAAAGTACCTGGACTGCTGCCAGTGTCTCAGCCAGTGATGTAAGCCGTCTAGAACGGTGAAATCTTCCAGCATCCAGCATCAATGTCACCACCTGTGTGTCATTTATTCTGCCCAAACAAGTCCATTTTTAAATATTGCAAAGATTATCTGTGGGACAAGAAAATATTTTTTGATCTGTCTTTTCTAACTGGTGTAAAATAAACCAAACCTCAGTTTTTTTAATTAGTAGTCCAACACCTTAACCACTGAGCTACCAGTTCTACCATCTTTTGTGGCACCTTATATCCAATAAAACTGCTATTTATGAAATAGATTAAATTCAACCGCTGCTATCCAGTGAACGCTAGAACAAATTAAGCTCCTCCGCTGACTCTTGTTTTTTTACATCTACCTCCAGTCCTTTTCCTAGCCGCTGTCATCCATGGACTGCTCACTTAGCTAAGCAGACAAAGCACAGCTGCTATGGGATGGTGTGTATTTTTAAAATTGATCTAAAAATAATTTTTATATAGTAAAATAGAATTCTCTCTCTCAGCCCATGCCTCAGCAGGCCAGGGATGATTTTGCAGACAGGAGACTGCGACCTTAGAAGCATGCGGCCTTCTTTACTGTATGAACCACTTAAATGTGGGATCTGACGACATTGCTTTTGCAGGTCTTGTGGTGAGGAAAAAAGGTTTTTTTTGTGGCTTTCTGTATTGTTGTGCAAGCTTTTCTTCTCAGGACAGTTTTTTTTCTCTATGGAGGAACATCCTGCTAACGGACCCTTTAAAACACCAGGGGTCAGTTCTGTACAGACAAACTGTTCATGCTTAAGTCTGGTCTCGTCAGTTTTCTAGACTAGAAGGCTTTTTGAGTACACTTCACAGGGTATTGATTTAAGTCTTTGGAAGCTCTCCAAAAAAAGTAAAGAACTATTCCAATCTAAATGTCGTAAGCCAGCTGATCAAAGTGTGTGTGGAAAGATGCTGTTTTGATGTGGTTTTGCGGCCACTGAGAAGACAAGACAGATTAATCTACTCTATATCCTTTGTTTGTGCATAATGATCATTCGGGTTGACTTCCCAGGGTGCCGGGCCCAGGTCGTCCCACCTATTCCTCTTGCTCTCAAGCCATTCCAAACAGAACAGACATTCCCTTGTGTCCCTATGCTATCAGACCAAATACACAGAGAATCTTTTCATCTCTTACCTCGCCCCTTCTCATAGCACCTCATTGTGTTAAGAATCCCACGATTATATAGCAAAGAAAAATATCTAATACTTTTACTTTAATTTCACTTCAGTGACCTGATTCATAATGAGGATTTCTTTACAGACTTTAGGGCATGAATACCGAGAGGGCAGGAAAGCTCAAGAACAAGTCATCCTGCAGCAGAAGAAAGATGAGCAAAGGAAGAAGGTACCAGAGTTAAACCACTAAAAAAAACATATTCGCTCAACTGTTTCATGGCAGTTTCACTTAGTAATAAACCTCAGCCTTATTCTGACCACTCAAACTGGCCATACCTAGCAAATTTGTGTTTTTCTAACACGCAACAACATCCATCAACAGGGAATTTCTATTCACAGAGCCACTACACGCTAGTTGTGTTTTTGTTTATTACAGTATTCTCTGTACACACTGGAGATTGTGTGAAAAGACCAGAAGGTCAGCAGGTTCTAAAATGTTCAAACCAGACAACCCTGCCACAGTCATATATAATCATATCTAAACATATATCTCATACATAAGTCTTTGATTGCTCCTGTGATAACCTTTCTTATCAGCTGCACTGGTGTGTGTTGGAGTGTGTTGGGCCATTGACTAAACACTGACTGCCAGCTACATTTAGGATTGATTTTAAAGTACTGTTATTTGTTTATAAATCACTTAATAGCCTATAGGACCCAAATACATTTCAGATATGCTTACTGAATACAAACCAATCAGATCATTAGGCTCAGTTAGACATACCAAGGGTTTAGTCTAAACAAGGAGAATCTGCTTGTAGTTATTATGCAGCCCGCAGTTGGAACCATCTACGAGAAGAGATCAGATGTGTTAAATTAGTATATTTAAATCCAGACTTAAAACACATCTATTTAGTTCTGCATTTACTACATGAGCACTGTGCTACGTCCAAACTGACTCTAATGTATAATATATTTTATATTATAAGCTGTTTTTATTTATTTTAAATCTTTGTTTTTTTATTTTAATTTCTCTTTTCTCTTATGTGAAGCACTTTAAATTACCACTGTGTATGAAATGTGCTGTATTAATAAATATCGGTAGTAATGAAACTGAATTTTCCTAATGAAGCACAGAAGTGAGACATTAGTCTCATATTATACAGCAGTTATAAAGCGTGACGTCGTGAAAACATGAATACAAGAATAAAATGGTCATGTGCCATTATCTCTATGTTTTTAATAAAAAATTATAATACATTTTATTTATAGGTGCCTTTTTCAAGTTAACCATACAGATATACCTGTTCCATGTCTGAAATCATTTTTATAATTAGTGAAAATAATCCAAAACTAAATGATTGAACAATAATGTGTATGATATCGATTAAGTACCTGAAAAAAACAACTGCCTACTCATGCACCTTACTCCATAAACACATTAGTCATTACTATCATTAATTATTCATTTCAATAATTTATCATTTCCAGAGTCAAATTTTGGAAGAAAAACATCAACAAGAAGAGGAGGACAGGAAAAGTCAAATGGAAAAAGAACGGCTGCGGTAAGGACATCTAATTCTAAAAGAACTTTACAAACCCATGAATGTCACGCTTAATCAGCTAGCCAAGGAAATTTAAACGGCTCCAATAACTCTATGATGTATGCGTCAGTCTGGAAGGTTGTTAAAGAGTGGTGATATATTTCCTTCAGGGTGAACTCGGCCTTCCTAGACAGTCTGGAGGCGAAAGGATCAGGTAGAGCGTCTGAGTTGCTCCCCTGCACCCCGGAGCTTGGTAATGTCTATCGAATGAGGGAACCACAAGACCCTGCCCCATCCCCTGTGTCCTTCCCATCACAGCTTCACACTGACAGTGCAGAGGAGGAGGGTAAGTCAGATTTATGTGGCAGACATAGTGCATGTTTAGTCTTAGACATTTCAAAGTGTTTTTTTGTGATCCTTTCCACTGCAACGTCACTTCGTCTCAAAACACAATATGTCTCATGTAATTGATGTTGTGCAAAGCTCTGCCTTCCCTTTTCAATATTATTTTTCGTCAAGCACCGTTAGGCAATGTAGCATGTTAAGTAAATAGAAAATAAGCCTCTAAATCCTCTTTGTGAGACAGAAATATGGTGCTGAGAGAGAGACACTATTTTAATGTGGCAGAAGCCATGAGGTAGCAGTAAAGGCTAGAATTAATTAGGTGCACCCACTGAGAAAGGCTAATTTACTGACAGGACAAATTATATTTGACGTTGGTTTGACTCAAATCCGAAACCGAATGCTAAATAAAAAGACATTTGACAGGAGTCTGATTAGTAAAATGCCTTGGAATCAGCACCAGAAAAAAAGTCTTAGTGTTCTGTTTCTCACTGTATCCCTTATTGGTACGCTTCAGTATTTAAACAGGCTAGTCTCAAGGTTCATACTGAAGAAAAGAGTAATTAACTCATGATTTCAAATGTATACAATTGAATCTGTCTTCCATGTCTTAAATTACATTTTAAATCTATGAAATACGCTCGAATAAGCTTGTGTGGTTAATGCATTGGACTTTATTTATACGTATTGTTTATTTAGGTGAAAGATCACTAGGAAATCCTTAACATTGCTTCATAAAAACATTCGGATTTAGATGATTTATAGTTTGATTCATTGTCTGGCCACAGTCTTAAACCATCTCCACATTATAAATTCCTCGCTCTTTTGCCAAAAGGGGTGGATGGAGCTGACTTTTCCATGAGCTAGCACTGTTTATGGAGCACACGCCGCATGACAGTGCAGGATTAATGCGCTGTTCACCTTCTGTCTGTCTGCATGTATTTTAAGATACTTAATGATACATTGCATGTGTACATTCTGCTTCATTTGAATCAATAAAAAAATGTGTGTAATATGACAGGGTCCTGACCCTAAGCCAATGTCTAGGGTGAACGAGGACCAATCCAAAATCTTACAGCTTTGCTTCTGACTGCTAAAGACATTCAGTGACACTTCGTGCTGTAATTATTCTGCTCTGCCTTTTAGCTTCTCTGTGGTCCGTGTCAGTGTAATTCTGCAATTAGTGGACATTTCCTGGGACTTCTGGACATCTGGTGTTTATACACTATGGCTCATACAAATGGGTCTTTGGCAATTTCTTTTGCAATCCTTCTTCACTGCATGACATTCATTCTATCCATCTCAATTAGAACAATGATTAAGCTCAGAGAATGTCACTACTTTCACTCAGTCTTGTCTGCGGCTCTATCCAAGCCGAGATTGCAGAGGCAGCAAGAGTCTGTGACACTGGGACCAAGGACTCATGGGCAGGACGTGTGTGCAACAAAGCTTGTTTGGCCCATTAGCATGTGGTTAGAGGACTGGGATGACACTGTGTGTGGAATGGGCTGGCAGGAGCACTGCGGTACGTGAAGCACTCCCACCCCTGTCTGTCCTGCTGCATGAACTAGATGAACCAGCAGGAAGATTCAGTCAAACTGCTGAGCCTCAGGCTCAATCTGGAATGGGATGGATTAGGACGGAATAGGATGGCTTGTGGGATTGGATGTAAAGTCTTGCTTTCCATGCTACCATGCTGCTCTATTTAAAATCATCCTTCTAATTCAGTGCCATTGTGGGGTCATGAGTACAGTAATTAAAACCGATTTGTTCAATTTGTTTAAACGCTTTAATTCAATTGAGTCGGATGTAAATTTATAATTTTGTTTTGCTTGTTTGTTTATTTTCGTCATAGATGCTGACAGAGAATGGGTTGTAATGAAGCTGCAGTCCATGTTCTCTTACTATGAGCAAGAGAATTTGGAAGACATCGTCTCTCAGTGTAACGGCAATTTCCAACGAGCTTATGACCTCCTCAATGCTTAAATGACAATTTTACAGTTTTTGTTCTTTGTTTTTTTAGTTTGATGGTTCTGACCACTTTTTACATGTTTACAGTAACACATTACATTTTCACTAGAAGCAGTATAGGTTGACACACAGTACATTCTCACTTCCTTACTAGTTTGAATTTGAGCATCTTCCTGAAATTAAGTTAAATATATGTAATAAGCATGTAATATCTATCTATCTATCTATCTATCTATCTATCTATCTATCTATCTATCTATCTATCTATCTATCTATCTATCTATATATATATATATATATATATATAGATAGATATAGATATAGATATAGATATATTTAATGTACACTTTAGTTTCCATGAGGCCGTGGGATAGACAACTCATTACACTGCATTCTTCAAGTTCTTTATTACTTATGAAAAATATTGTTTCCTTTTTAGTTAAGTTGCACTCCTTCAACATCATTCAAGTAAAACCTTAATCAGCTTTATAGTTGCACTGTTGTGATGTTGTATGTCATGTGACAATATCAAAATTTCATTTATACTATACTATATAGAATGTACTTAATTACCGGTCAAGAAGTACGTACTTACTGAAATGTAGTACATTGTTAGGTAGTATGCCATTTCGGATGGAGCCCATGTTTATGAATGATTATAAGCGGAAATGATTTGAATGATTTGACTTGTAGTAGGGTGAAGTGTTAGCTCAGTGGTTAAAGTGTTGGACTGTTGATTTTCAGTTTATCAAGTTGAAAGTTCAGCTTTAGCACAGCTGGTTTAATTGACGGTTCTTGTAGCTTCTTGAGTTCAAAGTAGCTTTCCCAACACTAAAACCTCCTTCTTCTTCTTCGTTTTCCACACTAAGACCATAAATTACAGTATGGTGTTCAAAAAAGACTGACTATTAGTCTCTTCTGTACTTTGACGATAATAAATAAATGTTGCTCCTAACCTAGCCGATCATGCCAGACATTTTATTTCTTCATTTCAGTTATAAAAGCTTACTTATGAGAGAAAATATTTACACTCTTGGATTGACTAACTCATTTATTCTTAGATTAAACAGTTTCTAAGGGCATTTCAAGGTTTGTGCTCACAAGTCTACACACTAATGTACTGTATAATAGTCACCTCAGTAAATGTTATTAAGAGAAACCGAATGAGGTTAAAGCACCACACACATCACCGGCCACATGATTGTTTTGTTGTATCCTGGACTGTGCATGAACTTCATCTATTGCTCAACCCAACACATGCAGTCATAAAAAAACTCACACCAAGAGGAAAAGAGTGCAGGTGTGTGTCGATGTGTGTGGTCAGGATCCTGATCCAACTATTACATCCTGCGGGATCAGGCTTTCCAACAGCATCAAAGTTAATGGAATAGGAGCGCACACTACAGTTAGCAGTCAACTATCATTTTGGTACCACATGTTGATATTGAATCATGATTAATCATGTTCAAGAGTTGAATTTTTCACTTATTATTTTAATCTATCCCTCTATTAAATAGGCCACTTCCTGTTGTAGCCAACTTTCTTTTTGATCTGTGTGTGTGTGTGTGTGTGTGTGTGTGTGTGTGTGCACTCTAGACGAGAGTGGAGATGAGTGAATGTTTAATAGGGGGTTTCCAATGTCTAAACCTACACAAATGAAACGAATCTGTTCTCACTATGGACTGAATCTACAAGCACATTCGACACATGATAACAAAAAACGACTTAAGTGAGAGAACCGCCGGCTCTATTCTGAGGGTACTCAAACGCAGTAGTTTATATTATCTGTCCTGTAGGAACCTGCGGGACCCTGATTAGCTCAGCTGCAATAAGGGGGGATTTCCTGTGGATCCTTCCCTGAATTAGATCACAGCATTACCCATATCACACAAGAATTTCAAGGAAAAATAATAACAACTATAGACAATTTCAAACCACCGAATACACCCTGAAGTTCTGGAGGCTATTATCCTTTAGAGTCAAAGACAAAATATAGTTAAAAAAAAAAAATACTGCATTGAATTTTGTTTTTGACTGCTATCCAGACTTCATGAAAAGGAAAGGTCATGTTTTAAACTATGGCTAACACTGTTGCACTTTTTTTCCGAAAAGAAGTAAAAAAAAAAAAAAAAAAATAGGGGTAATAAAATACAGCCTAGCCCTTTTAACAAAAACACGATTAAAAAGATTACCTGAGTTGTTTTTACTCCTAAAGGACATAGCTTTCTCACCAAAGTTATCCTACTTTACCTCTCTCAGACACAGATAAATTGCAGCTATCGTTCTTTATTGGAAGAGAAGGATATTTAAGGTCGGTGAAGGACCTTAATGTGAACTGGAAAAGCATGCCTTCTGCAGGGCAGTAACATGCAGAAATCTCCACAACAACCACAACTGAGTCACTCTGCTTCCTGAGGAAAAATCGGCTCCATGAAAGAGAGACCATGCAGGCACGCCTTGGCTGCTGATGAACAGTGCTGACAGTCTGCTGACTTTTTTTTTTTTTTTTTTTTTTTTTCACGCTCACACACACACTTTCAAACGCGCTCACAAGCAAAGAAATTAACAGGATGAAACAAATCCATTCACAACTATTGAAAAATATAGGTGTTACACTGAATTTTATAATTCCTTTCTAAGTACTCGAGCTGTTTATGTTAACAGTTATCAAAACCGTGTATTAAGCATGGGTTCTGTCGTAAAGAGTATTAAAGAGGTTGTGCAATGATTAAATGAAGACTCTTTCGTTCTTTCACAATAAATCATTGACTTCACTATATATATAGCACAAATGAAGTGTAAAATGACTGCAGATGGGCTTCAGAGGGAAACCTTGTCACACATCCAAAAAACATATACACTATCGAGACAAAAGTCCTGAGAGCATTACATACATATGAGTCTCCCTTTTAAATCTGTAATAACCTCTACAGTTTTGGATAAGCGGCTATGAAAATTAGCCAATTTAGCCCTGAAGTGATTACTGAGATCAGGCACTCATTAAGGAGGTCAAGGGTGCAGTCCGCGTTCCAGTTCATCGCAAAGGTGTTTAACAAGGTTAAAATCTAGACTCACTGGAATTCCTCCACACCATTCGTAACACACAATGAGTTTATGGAGCTTAGGGGCTTTGTGCATAGGGCTATTGTTTTGCAGAAACAGTGTTTGGGCCTCTTAGTTCCATTGAAGCAACATCTTTACGCTACAGCAAACGGAGGCATCCTAGACAACCAAGCGCTTCAAACAACAGTTTGTTGGACACACACTTGGGTGTAAATGATTAAATAAAAACAATAAAGTTAGTCAAAATGGTGCTCGTTCGTGTGATGATGACATCAAGGGCTTTCTACAGTTGCTCTTTTGGCTAATGGTTAGGATAGGGTAATTAACTTAAATAGTAATCTTTTAGCTCTGCTTCAACTCCTGCTGAGATTCCTGGCAGCATTGACACATGACATGCCTGTTTACAGCGAATGGTCTTCCAAATTTAAGACCTTTTGCAACACGCAGGAAACTAATAAAATAGACAGTAGATGCTGCTCCACCTGGACCTCATTAAGTATGATTTTTGACTATAGCGAGATGAGCTTTACTACAAATCATACAGGGCCGATAAAACATGCCATCAGTTAAAAAAAGAGAAGAATGTCATTTTATGTCAGATATTATGATATTTTATAATGTGTTTAAACTGTCGTGGTGACGTGAAGGCAAAATCAGTGCACTGAATAGAAATCTGTCATCAGTTTGGCCTGCAACAAAAAACATTTAAGAAAAAAGAGGTGATGAGATTTTTTGATTTTAGTGCAGCGATGTCCTTTGTTGTTTTAAGAATCTCGCCTTTGCATGAAATCAGGCTTTAACCAGGATGCTGACACCACTCGTAGTCCCATCAGCGTGTGATTTAACGTTATAATTATAGACAATTTTATTTTGCTGGGAAAGTTATTTATCTCGACTGTTTCCCCACCGAGGGCTGGCCTCTTTCCAGCCTGAAGTCTACATGGGACCTGCACAGCTGCAAGACAAGCAAAATATTTGCCTTCTCTGGTCTGGCACTGGCACAAAATCCAAGGCTATAGCAAAAGCAATAAAGCTGCCTGCTGATGCCCACACTTTGGTGTTCTAACAGACTTTTTATAAAAAAAAAAGTGCATCCTTTGGACTATCTGCTTGCTGTATATTCACATGAAGAATAGCAGACAAAGCTACACCCTGACCTGATGAACTTCCCCTGGCCTTAATCTTCTCAGAACTGAAAATCGACTGACTTCCCTTCCAGCATGTTTGAGGCATCACACTAAGCTTCCTCTCAAGGAGCAAAAAGAAGCACCACATGCTGAAAACCACTAACGCATGGCTATGTGGCCACTTTGTGATGGACCCAGCATGCTGTTAGTTTCCAAATTAAAGGCTATGACTGCACTGGAGACCAAGCATCAACAGTTTGCCACTGATCTGAAGAGTGACGCTGTCATTACAGATGTCTTGTTCTGCCTGTAGTACTGGATGCTAGGCTTGCATTTTTTTATTGCACACAGAGAATTTGAGAAAATGATCAGTATCTTTAAGAAAAAAACAGAACAGAGCAGCAACTAAGTGTCAGTATTTTGTTTACAAGACACTGTAAATTAGAATGACTCCTACCGGGCATTTCTATTGGTCGAAAAACATTTGCATGAGGTTGTCAGAGTAAAAATAAGAAAAATATAAACAACTGCAATGAACCCAGAAGCAGAGGTCAGTTCGGTTTTACAAAAACATTCCAGCAAATAAACTCAGTGACTTAATTTAGAAGTTGCACAGGACAAAGCCCTGACCATGCTGTGGTCTTCTGTCTCAGTAATATCCTCAATGATACATCTGAACTCCCAGCAGTATCCCAGTTTATTCACAGCGTAATCAGTTCAGGAGCCTGGGGGAGGCCTTTGACCAGAAGACAGTCAGACCACTTTCACAACACTGCAGCGAGTTATTGTGTAAAGTCCAATTTCAGGCAATTGTGGTATTCTACAGAAGTGAGTCTCCAAAGACCAAAATGGTCCAGCTATACAATACACACAAAAATGTTTTATTCTGCTCAATACCCCAAATTAATTTGGAACCAGTTAAAATATATAAATGGTATAAAATACAACATATCTTTTCTCATTGCTGGCATATTCCAATATCCAGAACAGCTTACATTTATCTTATTTAAGCAACTGAGCAATTGTGGGGTTAAGGGCCTTGCCCAGGGGTCCAGCAGTGAAAACTAGGAATCAAACACACAATCTTTCTGCTAGCAGTCCAACACCTTAACCACTGTGCTACCACTTCAATTCTTTATTCCATAGCAAAGACTAGGAGGGAATAAAACTGTGATGTGTGGTCAAGAATCAAAACTGTGCAGGGATTAAACACATTTTTAATTATGCAACAATAAAGCGTAATAATTCCTTTTACTATCAATTTAGATATGTTTATTTTTCTAGCAATGTAGCAATCATCTTCAGGTCTGATGTCTGGGTCTGGGTGCTGGAGCCCAGCAGTGTACTGGGTGCTAAGGGCCTTGCTCAGGAGCCCAGCAGTGGTAAATTAGTTTTCTAATAAAGGGTCTCCATCCATTTCACATACCATGTGAGGTCACATTTTATTTCACAATAATACCATACCATATGGGCTAGAATAAGCTTATTTCTAATTATTTTTAAAATCAAATTGTGAAATAAAATGTGAGCTCACATGGAGACCCTTTATTAGAAAACTAATTTACCACTGCTGGGCCCCTGAGCAAGGCCCTTAGCCCACAATTGCTCAATTGTATAAATAAGATGTAAATATAAATAGCTCTGAATAAAGGCATCTGCTAAATGCCAGAAATGTAAATGCTAATTTTATACATTTGCAGTGATATCTGTGTATTTTAGGATTAGAAGTCTAAAAATAAAGGATTTTACATATGCTAGTGAAAATGTGTAATAGAAACGTACAAAAACCGATAGTAGTGTTTAACGTACATAATTAGAACACGTGTTTCAACATAATCATGACATATGGTGGCCAGACATCCTATTCATCTCTCTCACCACAGTTATGACTCTTCTAAAGCAGCAGTAGCCACTCCCTAGAAAGAACGCAGTCACTGATCTAATACAAAACAGTGTTGTCATGTCTGTGTTTACAGTCTCCCTGCCGATTCCTGAAGCAATTACACAAATCATCAGATTAATACCCTAATATATCTTCTCAGAAGTTTCGACCACCTGTTCTCGGCAGTCAAGTGATCCATGACATACACAATGATGTCATATTTTTTAAAATGATCTTTTAATCTGACCAGTGTACACGTACAGGTCTGCTGTAAAGCCTTTGCATGATACTGATGAAAAGATACTGTTTGTAATAAGCTGGCGTGCTGGATCAAACGCAGACAAGATTAGCATCCTAGAAGTCTGCCGTATGGTGCCATGTGAAATTAGCATTGTCTAGAGATGAAGAGAGGGTAAAGATCAATTAAAGAGTTTAGTCAACCTTAACCGAAGCTTTAGAGGAACTGCCAGCTCACCTAGTGCGATCATTCAGCATCTGGAGCGCAGTGTGGTGAAACAGGCACCAAATCTTGACCAGTGTTTAGCCTGACGCTCGCTACTCTGTGATTTGTTGAGTCACATGGGAGAGGGATGGGACCACCGCTGTGACTGAAATGAGCATATTCTTCTCACGCTATCTCTGCACATTCAGCATTATATTTCTGTATATTTAAGAGCTGCAATGAATACGCATCGGGTTTAAACCCTTACATTTAGTAACAAAAGAAAGCTTCGTACTACATGGCTTGTGTTTGTTCTTATATAAGCAAAGACGTGTGAGGTATTAAAGCACCGGCATGTTGAGACGCTAAGCTGTGTTACAGTTATACAATGCGACAGTTGAGTTGACACAGATATGTTCATCTGTGGTTTCATCTTTCCTATGCATGTCAAGTTCTGTGTCTGCAGGATAAACATCTTTCTGCACAGTAAGCAGTGTAAGCAGCGGAAAACATGTGGCCGGTCTTCAAAGTCTGTAAATCAGTTGCCGGTTATTCTTTTTTTTTTTTAAAAACACTTAAGATGCACTGGATGTTGGTAAACTATTTGTTTACATAGCAAATTCCCCAAAATTAAAAAGCATAGAAGCATGAAATTATAAGGCCACTCACATTTTTTTAAGAGTTTTGTTTTTTAATTGAAGTCAAATTTGTGTTCAATTCGATATGCCTGCTTAAACAATCAGTCAGTCTTTTGAAATGACAGACATGCAGTGAACTTGGTTTTTGGTGCTGCACTGTATGCGTGTACAGTGTGTGTGTGTGTGTGTGTGTGTGTGTGTGTGTGTTGGTCGAAGGTGGAACATTCCAGTGGGCGCAAAATTACAAGCATACCGTAATGCCTCTTGTCAAATTTCAAAGCTTTTGTTTACATCTGTTCTAGGCATGTTGTAAATGGACTTAGGAAACCAGTCTACTCTGAGGTTGTCTTGCTCTTGTGGGTCTGCCAAGATCACCGGAGAAAGCCAGAAATCTGTTGTGTATGTGTGTGTGTGTGTGTGGGTGTGTGTGTGTGGGGGGGGGATCTGCAAGTGCAAGACAGTAAGTGAATCATTTCATTTCTGTTTATTCTTTTACTGATAACAATGCCAGTCAGTAATTAAGCTGCGGGATGAGTTCGATGTTCATTAAGGGGCAATAACATTAGAGTAAATAATTCATCATTCATAATGACACACACACACACACTCTAACGTACACACTATAAGCTTATATTAAGCACACTATAAGCTTATGATAAGCTTTTGAGCAATGCACGTCTTTGGAGAGAGAAACTGCAATGCAAACATTCAACCTCCACACACACACACACATACACACACACACACACACACACACACACATACATGGCAGAGGTGAGACTGAAACCCAGCCTCAACAAGAAAAAGATAAATGTGCTAACCACTAAACCACTCTTAACAGACCCGGTGTTGGGAAATCTACATCATCTCAGGCTGATTTAATAAATTAATGGAATGAAAACCAAGATTATCATATGGTGAAGCTTCCAGTAAAGAGACTTTTGTTTCATATTTATGAAAGGAGTCTTTGTAAATGCTTTGTAATAAATACTAGGTTTGCCACTGCGGTAGAATTTTCAGGATGGACATCGCAAGTTACTTTTTTGGCTGTTTGGAACTTGCAACTCTGTGTTTAGATAAACAGGTATTAAAAAAAAATTGTACGATTTGCATTGTTTTAACCAACAATTGTGATGTAGGACATTCCAAACAACTAATGATTTTTCCATTCGAGTTTCCGTTCGAGACTGATATGTTTGATACGTTTGTCAAACCCTCCCATACAAAGCGAAACCATCTGAGCAAACATCCTACAAAGCTCCATGCTCTGGAAACATTAGACTCAATATAAACCTCATGTGAAATGGAATGAAAGATCTTTAACGGTGTTGTTAGACTCCAGGGCAAAGTTGGAGTTAGGATTGAGATGGGCTTTAAAATTAGGCCCCTTTTAACCTTAGAGGAAATGTTAACTCGGAGGATTTAAAAATGGAGTGGGCTTTTTTCTGAATACATGTTTGCGCGTTTGAATGCTGCATGAGTCCAGCTGCTGTCACAGAGTTCATTACACACGTTCTGTAATGACAAGCAGATGTCAGCGTTTGCAGCTGTAACACACCATAATGATACAAAGCTGTTACTGCTTCACACCACAGGGCCTTATACTGATACTCAGCTTGGAGTATCTGTATATAAAGCTTGGGGTCTATTCCAGAGGTGGGGAACGCTTGTGATGGGGTGACAATCGATTGCAGGACCCAATTACACACACAAACACACACTTACTAAGGACAATTTTGCTGTTGTGGAAGTTAACTAACTACAAATACTTTCGTTACAGTAATTCAAAAGAATTGTGCTGTTACGCAACCTTGGGGTAATTATAGAATTTTTCTTTTCCTCACATGTTGCTAACCAGACACAATCCTGCAGGTTTATCCTGCATAACATCAGGAGGATTCGACCATGCCTGTCTACTCAGGACACTCAGTTATTTGTGCAGTTTCTTGTAATTTTTAAATTAAAATACTGCGACTCGTTCCTGGCAGGTCTTCCTCTAAGGGAACCTTGTCCTATGCAAATGATTCAGAATGCAGCTGCACAAGTTGATTTCAACCAATCAAAATTTTTACATTTTCCCACTGCTGCGCTCCCTTTACCAGCTCCCAGTAGCTGTACTCAAAAAAAAACAAAGCAGCACCCTCCTACCTCACATTTGTGCATCACTCTGGACAAGAGCGTCTGTTAAATGCTGTTAAAAAGTTAAAGTCACCATTTAGACTATTAATTGAGTGAAAGTTTTAAAGAATGTGATAATTATTTTACGTAAGTATGACAAGTATTTTTAGTATTAAATCCAGGAGAAGTTAATGCATATTTTATGCAATGCAATATTTCAACGATTCAACGAATCAATATGATTCGTTGTCAAATTAGGATGAGTCATATGAAGGAATCAATTGAAATGAATAAATCATTCATAAACAACACATCACCACTAATTTTGAATTAAGTACTAAATATGCTTTAGAGAAATGTATCAGAGTAAAAGTAAACCTTTTATTCAGGAAATATCGTCAAGTAAAAGATTCTTTGCAAATATATTATTATTACATTATAACATTACAACTCTGGGCAAAAACAGTGATCCAAACAAACTGTGCTTTATTATTTATTAGACACTAAAACATTTTCAATCATGCTAACAAAAGTTAGCATGTGCTTTATTGATACGAAAGCCTGGGAGAAAAAATCATGCTCCAAATATTCAACAGAAAATGTGGATTTTGTAGGACAGGTGGCTAAAATATAGAATCTTTTAGAGGATTTCAATATTGTTTGATAATAATAATAACATGTCAATAATATGTTTGATCTAGATGGGATTCAAATTCTACAGAGTTTGATACACATAGTGTGAATAATTATGGTTTAGGAAATGAGATTATGAATCTTATTATCTTTGACTTTCTGTGTTCAAAAAACATGACAGAAAATGTGCATCATCTATGCCCTACTGACCTTTATTGTTTTTGCAATGCACAGTAAACAGATTTTATCAGACTTGATGCTTACTGTAGAAAAAGTTATCTTAACTGGGACACGACGTGCCCTGATTTGATAGAGATATAGTTAAGATAACAATCGTGCATTATGCAGCTCTGACTGTTTCGTTCAGTGAGAAGCGTTCAAAGATGAAAGATACCATCAACCATGACATAAAACTAGAACTGTGGATATGCATGTATTCTTATGTGAATATGCTGTAAATATGCAGGTCTTATAAGATCAGATAAGATCACATATACCAGTCATATAGCAACAAGACAACCTGTTCCACAGAGCAAAATTAGGTTTTTGGAATGACAGTCTTCAGTAGAAAGTAGCAATACTGGAAATCGAATTATAAATATATATATAATATTCAATTCATTGTGC
>VCAZ01000027.1:90000-175000 GCA_005784505.1 Bagarius yarrelli
AACTGAATGACCCATTATTCATACTGAAAACAATAGTCTAGAACAATAAACGAAATAAACAGCATTTCCGGCATATTTAGAAAAGTATTTTTATTAGTTAGAACGATAAATAACAATACTATTAAACAAAACATTTGTTATTATGAAAAAAAAAAAAAATGAAAAAGTTTGAAATTTAACTTGCATGTTGAACAGCAAGAAATGCTGCTTTGTATGAGAATTTGTGCACAGAATTGTCAAAATACAAAATACATAAATACAAAGTTTCTTTAATGAGAAACTGCTCAAAATAAGGTTTAAAACGAGCCCTGTGCTTCCCCCATTTGCAAAAAAAAAAAAAAAAAAAAAAAAAGCGCTTCTACAACAGACCTACAGTCAATGCATGTCATCTAAAACCTGTGAAAAGAACGGAGCTTAGGCAGACATACACACTGTACAAGAGTTTAAGAACAAGACAAAACATTTTACAAATGTTCATCTTTTTCATCATAAAAAATAAATAAATACATTTAGTGCATTTTCTCATTTACTCCGAAAGGAGTGAAACGAAAAAGAACTTGTTAAATTAGCATGTACCAAACTCAGTTTGGTTCACTGTATCCGTGTCAATCGTTTCAGTTCTCACAATGACTAAAAGACAGTCCAGCTATCTTTGGTTTTGTTTTTGATAAGGACATTTTGCATAACCAACAAAAATCCCATGTATATAACTATGGCTGCATAATGCAGACCTCCGGCAGCCTTTTGTTCATTTTTTTAACATTGAATTACATTGGGAGTTGCAAAATCAGTGCCAAATCAGCTCCTGGACTTCGTAAGTGCTGTTTAGTTAAAGGTTTTAAAGAGTGGTTTTAAATTAAAGGTGTGAAAGGGGTGTGATACCTATGTTTTTCCTCACTAATTCACATGCTCCAGCTGTGGAAAGACTGACTGATGGTTAACATACAGAAAACGTATGTTGCAGAAATGGGACAAAAAAAAAAAAAAAAAAAAAACACCCCTATTTTCGGAGATCAGTTACTATTCCAGCCACCTACAGTCATAGCTTGAACTTATCTACACCAAGTGATTATCAGATGATATATCTAGATATGGGATCCTAAAATTAACTCCAAGGTTTTACCACAAGGCTTAAACAAAAGGATGAAGAGCAAGTGAAGTCCAAGATGAAGTAGCAACGCTGACTTAATCTACAATGGCAGTTGATGGTATCATGCCAAAACTTTAAAAAACAAAATATAATGGTCTGATGTGCCTTTAATGAGCTACAATACAAGTCAATATAAAAAAAAAAGTCAGAAGTCAGTGATCTAAAATATAAGTGCTCAGTGGTTCTTGGTCATTTTGAAATTGTTCATAAGGCTGTAAAATGTGCATAAACCAGTTCAGTAGCAAAAAAAAAAAAAAAAAAGTCAGGTGCTCATTTTAAAAGCACCGAAGTAAGTCCCCTCTGGCTCTGGATCCAACAGCCATGAATTGGAGACGTTGACAAAAAGGCCATCGCTTCGTCCCAACTGGACACTTCTTCCTTGTTGCGCACAGTACATGTTGTAGTCTGGGTCACTCCAGTTGAACGTCCCACCGCTCTTCGAAAGCATCACAGGTTTGAGTTTATTCTGGGTGTGACTCTCATGAAAAATATACTGAAATAGTTGGACGTTGCTGACATCCTGTTTTTTTGAAGCGTGCTCAGGGGCATACCGGAAACAGGTCTTAGCATACACGTAATACCATCCTTGTTCCTCCATCACAAACCGCCCGTCATGGTATTTGACTTTCCTCAGCGTGCCATGATACTGGTTCCAATGGATAGTCGTCAGAGCCTTGGAGTCGGCTGTAAATTCAATTTAAGGACAGGTTTAAGTTTAAACATTGATGTGATACATGTTCAGATCTAACTGAATAGTTTGCTTACTGCTTGCGAAGTCGATGGGGGTCTTGACAGAAAGGTGTGCTAGGGGGGTTTGTTCTTTTTTTCGGGAGCGGTCCTTTTTCTTGATGTCTCCGAACGCATCAGCAATGATCGGTTCAGAATGGACCTCCTGAGGAAGAGCAGAATGAAAAAACAGGAATGAAACCTTTAAAAGAAAATGTCAGCAT
Source organism: Bagarius yarrelli (assembly GCA_005784505.1). NCBI lineage: Eukaryota > Metazoa > Chordata > Actinopteri > Siluriformes > Sisoridae > Bagarius > Bagarius yarrelli. The sequence goes on from VCAZ01000027.1 coordinate 92,101, forward strand.
TTCCTAAAGTTTTATCTTGAAAAGTAAAACTATTACTAAAAACAGTTTTAACTATTAATAAACATACAGCAGGGATATTTTTAGATGGGCTAAAAGTCGGAATCTATAGATTCTTTAAATGGAATTAAACTCAAAATCTGTGGGTTCTTTAAATGGAATCAAAGTTGGGATCCATGGATTCCAATGTAGATTCTAAAGTTTCTACTACACTTGGCGTGAACTGGTTAAGTAACTAACGCAGAAACCCCCCCCCCTGCTTTTTATACAGAAAAGGTTAAAAAAAAACCTGCATGACACCATGTGCACAACAAGTCGGGCATCCAGTATCAGAATTATAACTAATTAGAGATGTTATTTAGCATTTCAAATTAATGATTATTTTACTGAGATACCAAACTTTTCAGTAAGCTCACTGGATTCTACAACAGCATATTTAGTGTACACACTTCCCAAAATAGAAAATCAATTCGGAGAAGAAGAAATGCAATTAGACAATTGTGATATCTGATATATACAAAGGCTGTAGTCTAAACGGTTATTTAGTTACAGCTCGCCGCGTGTGTGATGGAAAAGCAGAGAATGTGGCCGCATTTGGCTGATGACTGATGCACAATCATTTCCTGTAACATCGCATGTTAATGAGTCTGGCTCTGGCCGTTGTTATGATGTCTCTCAAAGCAAACAAATGTCAAACAGCAGCAAAGCGTACGTAAAAACACTCAGAGTGTGTGCTATAGAAGACGGTTAATAGCGTGCTTTCGCCTTTATAAATATGGAAACTATGTCGAGATGTTCCACATGGATGAGTTTATTAAACATCAGATGAAGCAAGGGATGAAAGACATTTTGTTTGTTGTGTTCACAAATCTTAACGTTTATACTGCAATCTAAACTATTCTGAACGTTTGTTTCAATTCACAGCCACTATCACACATCTGATGTTTATCTGGGATGCCATAGAAAGATATTTCATGCTCTCCTGCATTAGGAGGGGAAAAAACTAGTTATGCAAAGTGCATTTATAACAAACCTATACAATGAATAGCTGATGGAGGATTTGTCCTTGTCTGACTGAAAAAATGGGGCATATGTAGATCGAACCTGAAGCTTATTTTCAGACATTTACAGAGAACTAGCCATTTTATGTTTTCATTGTCTTCATATTTGAAATGTTCCCTAATGTTTAAGTTTCGACTAAACATGTTTTCTCTTGTTTTTGTCTCCAATGTGATTTAGGTGAGATAAAGATGGCACATTCTTGTTACTTTAAAACCTAAATGGCTGTTCCACATGCATGGAATGCTACATTTTTTTGGCTCGAATGTACGGCAAACAGCCAAAGTTCACAGTAGAATGATTTCTCTGACAACAAGGAAGTTTTACTGAGATAAGCTAGAAACAGAATTTCACATTTCTTTTAAGCATTTAGTTAGCAAGAGGGTACATTTTTATACAACTTTATTTGTGTTGCGTTCCTTTAAAGACAGCAATTATAAGTTTAACGTTGAACAGCAGTATATTTGCTCGTTCAAAAGACGAAGATAAAGCTCAAGGTGACTTTTCTGAGCTTTAGTGCGTTTTTATTTAGATCAAATACGAACCGACATTTATATCTTATTTATAATTTGCTTGATTTTTTTAACCTTTGAGTTTCATTTGTGGTCTCAAATCAACAGTGTATTAGCTCTTACAATAGCAAGGTTCTAATGGCAAACGACATTGGCTGAAAAAAATGTATGGTTTTCCCAATGCCTGCAATTATTTATAAAATATTTATTCATTCATTCATCCTCTATACCCGCTTATTTCCTAATTCGGGGTCACAGGGACCTGCTGGAGCCTATACCAGCCACAGCTTGGACAGGTCGCAGTCCATCACAGGGCCACACACACTCACACTCACTCCTGTGGGCAATTTAGAATTACCAAGCATAACATACGTTTTTGACTGTGGGAGGAAACTGTAAAACCTGGAGTAAACCCACGCAAGCACGGAGAGAACATGCAAACTCCACACAGAAAGACCCCTGCTCGGGAACCGAACCCAGGGCCTTCTTACAGTGAGACAACAGTGCTAGCCACTAGGCCACTGTGCTGCCCTTTAGGAATGTTTATTTATTGAAATCGATCGTTAGTAACATTTTTTTTACATAACTTAAGGGCTACTTTTATATATTCACTGTATGACACCAGCTTAACACACTCGAGTTGTGTGTTCAGATTGTCCCTATTCACTGGCCTTTTTTTAATCTATAGATTTTTTAATTGCTAATTTTTAAATCATTGTATGTCAAATCAAGTAAAAATGTTTAAAATTCTAAAAGATTTTTTTTCTCTGTTTTAGTGTTCAATTTAAAAAAACTAATATAAATATGATAAATATGATAATTTCCTGTTTTTATGCTTTAGGAGATGTATTGAGTGTTTCCAGTGAAACCTACTGGAAGCACGTGGTACTGCACTAAAATTGACCTTTCAGAAAAATATTCAGATTTTCATAAATACCAGAAAAACCAGAGCTTGAAATGATGCATGATTACCGTCACTTTCGCTAACCTGTATGGCTAAAGAATAAAAGATTAAAAGTTTGAGTTAGCCGTCTGTGTAGTGTTCCGGATGCTGTTTAGCTACGAGCGCAAGAGTTTGGGCGGACCACAAACAAAGTGCAGGCCACTATATACAACTTTGGACCGCACTTGAGAAATAAAAAACAGAAGGAGACACTTAGGAATTAAACACTTTTTTTTTTTTCTTCAGAAATGTCTGAGGCTACGCAAACTCTCAAGCTGACAGTTCATAGCGGAGAAAAAAAAAAAACGCACAACCAAGAACTCACTACTCAAAAGTGTATAAACATTATGAGATAATACACTACAATTCCCAGGCAGTGTGGGTGGTTTGAGTAAGTGCTACTCTGGGAAAAATTATAGACAGCGTCATAAATATGAGCTGCAAACAAACAACCTCTTAACATTTCCACATGTTTCCCATGTCCCGTCGAGATGCACCTGCACCATCTGATTAGCGTTAGTGATTATGAGGTTCATTAGCAAAGCCGTGAGTGACGCATTACATTTCTCCTCTCGGAGTCTGAGGAGTAAAGCTGTGATGTGCACCACATTTTTTCCCCGTCTCTTAACCAACCCCAGGTCATGTAAACATGCCCCTTGTAATAAATCGTTGAGGAAGCTGATGACATGTTAACACCTCAGAGTGGTTATCCTGACAGACAGCAGGCCCGAGCTCTCTGGCCTGACCTTTACACAGGCAGCCTCAACCACCACAGTTAAGGAAATGTTTGACAGCAGCTGCACTATGTAGCTCAATGTTTATCTTCTGCTTTTAAACAAATTGTGAGAAAACAGTGGCTCGGTGCCTGTGCGAGAGCGGCGAGATTATCCTGGACGTCAACAAAAGTGGAGCATTATTTCTACCAGAGTAAACACCATTATATGCTCATTTTCATTTAAAAAGGGAAATAACTGGTTAAGATTTAACCAGAACTTAACACTGCACTTTATAAAGGTAAGAACCCGTTTCCTGTAGTAGTTACTCTCAACACAATCTTAACACAGACACACACTCACCTCTATAGGCTGAGCTGAAGGAAGGTCAACCTGAAAAATAATAAACATGATTCAGTCCTGCATCTGTGTTCAATCACATGCTTGTAAAATGCCTTATAAAATGACTCAATGTGGGGCAGTTGCATGCTTCTTTATTTGTACACACTCGTAAAAAAAACACGGTTTGTTCACAGAGTAAACCTGACACAGATGTGTAGATGGGAAGATATCATGCACGAAAGCATACGCTGATGCAGCTCAGGCTTGTAAGCCAGAAATTATGTTACTGATTTAAGCAGAGGGTTTTTTTTTTTTAGCCTATTATGTAAATAAAAACACACACAAAAAAATCATTCTAACATTAAAATTGCTGTAATTATAGAATGTACGAGCAGAAGCATGCTCTGCAGACAGGCGACAGTGTCCATAACTCATACCATGGGACGCGCAGGGAAAACTGTGTGGATTAAAGTTTGCTATAATACAACCGATCAAATTTATTCGTAAGAAAAAAAATTCATTCAAGAAAAAAATTAGAAAGCGGTAAAACGAGGAAACGGGGAATTTTATCCAAAGGAAAATAAAAAAAAAAAACAACCAGCAATTTACTTCATCTGATTTTCTTTCTGCATCCGTTTTCCAGCGCCAATCTGAACTTTTTGCCAAGGACCACTGAAATTCATCTTGTGTCTGTTTTTCGGCTCTCCCCAAAGACACTTACACACTTACACACTAGCAGTCATGCCAAAACCTCACAACACAAGATTTACGGACGACCCATAAACACAGAAAGCTGGCCTTGATTAATCAGTTGTCATGATTCATTTATAACATCGTGGCATTTATAACATGACGTTGTCGTACGTCAGCCCGCAAGTGGACGTGTGTAACATTTAGTTTTAAATCCTTAAAAAAGCAAATAAGAGCCGGGAAGATCTAAAACATGTTTACTATACAAGTCCTGGGGATGAAAAGCTCAATGCAGACAAAGGAGCTTTAGTCCAGATTTATGCACAACCTTTTTAATTGAACCTTTCTGCTTTTATTGCTTTATTTTATGCTGAATTGCTGAAAATGATAATGATGTAATGCAGAATTGGGGGACAATGTTTATAATTTTCCATTTCGTGCTTAATAAACAGGAGGAGGAGAACGGTTGCAGGAAGGAGGGTTATGGAACAATTTAAACATCTTCAGCTCAGAAATTGCTTGCTTTCTCTATATTTAAAAAGTAACTTCGAAAAAAAGGGGCATAGTGTTCTGAGAAATGTGTTTCTCAACCCTTCCTATCCCACCAAAGCATCCTTTAACACTAAAAGCACAGCAGCCTCCGAACCTGAAATATCAGAGCAGAGAGAAAGTGTAAGAGGGAGAGAGAGAAAGTGTGTTTGTGTGTGAGTGTAAGAGAGAGGGAGAGAACGAGAGAAAGAGAGAGAGAGAAAGAGAAAGTGTGTTTGTGTGTGAGTGTAAGAGAGAGGGAGAGAACGAGAGAAAGAGAGAGAGAGAAAGTGTGTTTGTGTGTGAGTGTAAGAGAGAGGGAGAGAACGAGAGATAGAGAGAAAGTGTGTTTGTGTGTGAGTGTAAGAGAGAGGGAGAGAACGAGAGAAAGAGAGAGAGTGAAAGAGAGAGAAAGTGTGTGTGTGAGTGTAAGAGTTAGGGAGAGAACGAGAGAGAGAGAGAGAGAGAAAGTGTGTTTGTGTGTGAGTGTAAGAGAGAGGGAGAGAACGAGAGAAAGTGTGTTTGTGTGTGAGTGTAAAAGAGAGGGAGAGAACGAGAGAAAGAGAGAGAGAGAGAGAGAGAGAGTGAAAGAGAGAGAGAAAGTGTGTTTGTGTGTGAGTAAGAGTTAGGGAGAGAACGAGAGAGAGAGAGAGAGAGAGAGAGAAAGTGTGTTTGTGTGTGAGTGTAAGAGAGAGGGAGAGAACGAGAGAGAGAGAGTGAGAGAGAAAGTGTGTTTGTGTGTGTGGTAGAGAGAGAGAGAACGAGAGAGAGAGAGAGAGAAAGAGTAATTGTGTGTGTGTGTGCAAGAGAGAGTGTGAGAGAGAAAGTGTGTGAGAGAGCTTTTAGAACTTTTAACAGAGAGGGAGAGAGAGAGAGAAAGAGAGAGAAAGTGTGTGAGAGAGTGACTTTTTACACAACTTTATTTACAAGTCACATATCAATGACTTATCAACAGATAAATAAATGTCAATAAATTAGTTTACAAATAGGAGAAAGAAAACGTGTGTGTGTGTGTGAGAGAGAGAGAGAGAGAGAGAGAGAGAGACCTTTGGTTTACATAAACCAGTGCTTCGAACAGCTCCAGGTTGTGATCTAGTACAGTGAGATAAACCGCCACATGCCATTATCGAGTCGGAAAATCAAGCTCGCGCTATTATATATACATACGCCTGCCAAAACACAAACCAGTGAGGCGACATGCTGCGGAATGTACGATAGCGCTGAGAAACAGGGGTTTTTTTTTTCGCAGAACCTGAACGGCGCAAACACGTTGCTTGACGATAAACTTCAAAAAGGGCGTCTAAGCGACACATACATGATGAGATAAGCCCCAACCGCCATTTCCAGCTCTGCAGAGTCACTCGCTGCGATTTACAGCGGCCACGCAGGTACAACTGAAACCGCCACACCGCGCGCGCACTGAAAATTACAACACACTCTAAGTTTCTGCACTGATCACAAACTTTTTCGTAGTTTGAAAAAAAAAAAAAAAAACCAAAAAAAAAAAAAAACACGTGACTTCAAGGTCAAGACAGTTGCACTGATTCCCGCGCGTCCGGGACACGCTCGTGCCACCATGTACAGAGAAATTGTGCTTTGCGTGTCTCACCTCGCGGAGATAACCGGTCAAGTGCAGCAAAATGGTGACACTGGACGCGACCTGCAGCAGTCCCATCACGGCCAGCGTGCCGAAAATCAGCGGCTTGTGGGCGCTTTGGCTCGGCTGCTGGAAGCGCGATCCTCCGTGCTCCATGTCCATATGGTTCCGCAGGTAACCGCGATAATCATTAGCTGCCATGAGCCCGCGCTTCTAATAGCCTCCTCGGTGCAGGAAGTCGGTAATGTGCGCAGATTGCTATATAAACGGTGGGTGGGCAAAGCGGCTGCGCTGCTGTGCGGAGAATCAGCCAATCAGATAACAGCGCTGCTAGTTTACAACCCAGTGACTTCTTTATAAAGTTTTACCCTCAGAACTGCACCGGTCGTAAACACTGCGGTGGTACCTACATAAGCTACATCATAACTGTAGTGTTTATAGCAATAATTCTGAAAGTACTGCTTCAGATCGCGTTTCCATCTATGCAGATCGACCAGGCTCGAGGGTCCCCCCAAAGGGGTTTTAGAGGGTGGGGGTAATGTACATTTTAGGTCCAACCAATTGGAATTTCGGTTTACTACCACAGAGAAAAAAAAACATGATTCACTGTGAAACTGATTAATGTATAGTTTCTTTTCCTTTTCAGGTTTAAAATCATGCCAGGAGCTAAATTAATTACTTTAATATAATGAATTAATTACTATAATATATATATATATATAGGGTTAGGGTTATATATGCATATGCAGGATGCCCCCGGGGTGCTACTGAATTTTAACAAAAGAGTCCATGACAATCAGTTATATTTTGTTTACATTCAGTTATATCTTATTGAAAGTGGTCTTCATCCAGCAAAGTTCTGGCAGATAATACACACTTTGGCATTAAGGCAGTGATTTTAAAGTGGACATTTGTATCTTTCTCTCTGTCCTTAAAGGTCCTAAGAGGGTCATTACACATTCGGTAAAGGGTGAACTAGGTGATATGTCTTGTTTTTACCCTGCTTTGTGTTATGCAATGGTGCTTAGCTGTGTTTCACTGACAAACATGAGAAGGTGTATCTCTGCTTCAGGTTTAGTGTTCCTGGAATAGCCTCTGGATCCACCACCAAATCTGCTCAGAATAATGCAAAAACCAAAGATGAATAAATAGAAAAACACATCAATACCAAATGTATTAATTCCCATAATTCTGTTTTTTTTAATACATTGTAGATAAAGTATGTAAAATAAAATCACAAATTTGTGTATAAAACATCCCTGAATGATGCTGGCAGGCAGGATGTCTTCCTGTAGTTGCTGTGATTAAGCAGGTGTTGCAATAGTGCAGTGTTAAATGCAATTCTGTTGCCTTTGAGCAATCTCTGGGGGTAGATATTGTATTACTGGATAATGCAATGATACATGGGGTCACATGTTGCCCTCATCATGCCTATAGCTTGACTGCTTATTCTTTAGTTTCTATAGTTCTTTAAAGGTTCATGTAAGTGCTTTACAGTCTTCTTCTTCTTCTTCCTATTCAGGGGTCACCACAGCGAATCATCTGACCCACTAACTTCATGTCCTCTTTTATCACATCCATATACCTCCCCTCTTTCTTTGGTCTTCCTCTTCGCCTTCTGCCTGGAAGCTTTATTTCAGACATCCTCCTACCGATATATTTACTATCCGTTCTCTGTACATGTCCAGCTTTACAGTCTGATAAAATGCATTGTGTGAATACTGTGTTTGTAAATGCAGACTTGAATATTTTAGCAGTGTCTATTTGGGATTTTCCTTCTTAGTAATATTAAGCAAGTGTTGTTAAAGTGCACCTGGTCCTTTAAATTGCCGCATAAACTCTAATCATAATGAAAGCAGGCTGAGAAAATGCCGGAGCTAATGACTTCCAAAGGATGAATATCTACAAAATGCTGCAACAGCCAGCGACAAACATTGTGGAGTTGGTTTTTCATGAAATGTAAACACATCTGAAAGTAGGAAAATTGGTGAAAGTCAACTCATCAGACCATATTCCATTTTTTCCATTGCTCAGGGTCCCAGGTTTTTGTGCTGCTTTCACCAAGTTATGTGTGTTTGTGTGTGGGCCTTGGATACCGGCAGTTTCCGAATGGCAGCTCGGTCATAAATCTTAGTTTTGTGAAGCTCACCGCATAGTTGTTCTTTAATTGTTTAACAAAGTGCTGATCCAATCCTTCAGTGATTATTGTATGCTGCTTTATTTATCCACAACTATCACATTGTGTTGAGAAGTTTAACTTGTAGCCATTTTTCCATTTTGTTGCATTGTGTTTCTGCTTAACTTATGCTGTACGCAATTTATGCACAAATGATTTTGCATCTTTATTGCATGATGATTTTTTGTTATTTGGTCCACCCCACCCTGTTTGCAGTGGTGTGGTGTTAAAAAAGCATTATTACTTTCTTCCCTTTCAAAAAATGTTACTGTTTTGTAACGTGTTACAGTTCGTATTCCTGCCAAGAAAAATAAAGTCAGATTGTAGTCCGAGCCGTGGTGGCAACAGCAATATTTCCACAGGAAATGCATTTAATCATTTTCCAAAAATAGTTACTATATAGGCATGTTAGAGAAAGATGTCGGAGGATGGAGTGCAGTTCATGTCTAAGTGATAATCATGTACAGATGTTGGTCGTATAGTTGATGTGCATCAGCGAACAGCTGAGGTGACTATCACAAATTCATGTTAACCGTCCCACGCCGGCTTTACTGTCAGTACTCATGTGTTTCAAAGTGTCGAGCCAAGAAGTGACTCATACATTTTTAAAACAGCTTATTTCAAGCAGACACAAGTTAAATTCAGATTGTTATGAAGTTCCTCCTCTGACAATAGAGTCACACAAGTGTGTTTGCGTAATTTCGAAGTGTCAAAAAAGTTTATGGGTGAAACCTAGCCCTTTTTGTTTTCATTCCAAATCCTGCAACCTCACTGCCCTAAAATCACTTAGTGTGCAGCCATTAAATTAGCTTTTCTGCCAGACCCACAAATATCACTCTGGTTACACACTGTGTCATATTGGGCTTCGTTTGTAATTGCATTTTGGCAAAGCAGATCCTTGTTGACTGTCAGTTCACCTGCATTTTTTTTTTTTTTCCAGGATGAAGTCTTCGCTCCAGCCCAGCACACACTCTGACCTTTTGAACTCAGCTGGTCAGCCAGGCGCTGTGGTACTGTTATCCCACAATACTCCACATTCACTCCGGAGTCATTAATATACCGTGAGAACCCCTTTTTTTTGCAGTGGCTTTCTCGTGCCTTCAGCGATTTTCCGCAGAGTGCAGGCGCTGGGGCTGCGGCAGGAAGGTTTGGGTGGTATTTATACCCTTTTGTTTTGCCATGTGAGCTGTTCTTGCCCAAGCCAGGAGGTAGTTGGACAAGCTGAACCCAGTGCTCCATCAGAATATGAACAGCAGCCAAAACCATATAGTGTCAAGAGCAAAGCAGCCGAAACCACAGGCAGGCACTTTTCTGTGTGCTGAGCCGGCCACGGGAGGGTATTATTAGCTCTCCTGTGAGCACAGTACTGTATGCACAGGATGAGAGCAAGCAAGTGCCAGAGCCCTCTGCATGTTTCACAGACTGTGGAGTCACCATGAGAGGGGTTTTTTTTCTGTGCCTTGACTCCATGTGGCTGCCCTGCTGTATTTGAAGCCAACCACGATTTTTGCATAAAGGTTTATGATAATTCAGCACTTCATGATGGACAGGAAATAAGCCATGAATTATGCCATGAATTATTAACACCCCTGGCTTCGACTAAACCTCAGTGAGGGAATATGTCTGTTGTAACAGCGCCCAAAGAGATTTATCTTTCCGACTTGTAAAGTTGCACTCTCCCATGTGCAAAATAACACTTGTGGTTATAGCTAACAGTCCTGGTTATAACCAGTTACAAACTGGTAATGAATGTCAAATGGAATATGGTTACAGTTTAGAAAGCAAGACAGGGACATAAAAGAGTACAATGTTGTCTTTCCCCTTTTCTCCCACATCCTGTGTGGCGCTTCTATCCCAGAGCAGGAAAAGAGCGTCTCCATCGTTCGTCCCCCAACCACCCTCTTATTCACACAACAAAACACGAGAGGGCTTGAGAAGAACACTGTATGTGTGTGTGTGTGTGTGAGTGAGAAGCACTATTCCGCCTCCTTGTGCTGGTCTTTGTACTTTAAACCTTTGCGTACTTATTACATAGAAACTCGCACAGCAACATGTGTGTTTACAACGAACCCCATCTGCTTAGATGTTGCTCACGCGACACAGAAAGGGGAGTCTGTGGTTTTAGCCTAAGCCCAAATTTTAGGAGATCATTTACGAACAAGGTCTTGACCACACACGCTCAAAGATCAAATGTAGAACTATAAGATAGAATAAAAAAAAAACAACAACAGATGATTACGGCAGGCATTTTTCCGACCTGACTTCCTGATAGGAATTCCTAATGCATGCATTATAGAACACAAACCTGTGTGTGCATGCTCAGGCCCAGCCCACCTCGACTGTCAACAAGCTAAAGGAGACACAAAGAGTCCCAGCACAACCTTTTTATTTTGCTGCGAGATCCATTTGTTTTTGCCCTGAAGTAGGCAGATCAAATAAATCGTTGGCTGTGAAAGCTCGAACAAGGGGAAGAAAAGCCTTTTTGATCTGCTTTCAGGAATGTGTCACTGATTACACCTACGTACGCGCTGAACCCCTGTGCGAAACCCGATCGTTTATCAGATTAGAAAGGAGTAATTAGAGACGGGTAAAATCAAGTAAAATGAGGTATTGCAATTAGTAAACAATACTGCTTAAGTTTATTTAAAAAAGAAAATAATTTCCTTTCACTTGAAACGATGACAGAATGCAGCCTATGCTTACTCTATCATTACAGTCATGTGAGGTTCAGATGAACAATGCAGAGTAAAAGCTGAAACACTGGTTTAAAACCCCACAGTCTCTAATTATCCATGCAGAAACTGTAACCGGCCCGCTTAGTGTGTGCAAAGCCATATCCACAACTCGCCTTGATGGCTTGCTGTCTGTCCACAAGGACCAAACTTGCAATATGTCACTGCTTTAACAGCTCTTCCTCTCCTGTCCACAGACAGCTTCCTACTCGCCTTTCCATCAGTTTAGAACTAATAAGAGAAGCCACACTGCTGCTCAATTCAATCTGGCCTTGTTTCAGCCTCCGTTCTCCCAATGGACCTCTGAGTGAACTGCATAAGCTGGGGGTTTTCAGCTGTCAAACAGAAATGCGCAACCCCACTAAGCAAGTTGCTCTAGGTTTTGGTTCCTGTAACGGTGACGATGTACAATCATTTCTCCCGCTTCTGGTAACCACAACCTGGAATAATATTCCAGAGTTACAATATCAACAGACAGTTGGGGGGGTTGGGAACCTAGTGATTCATCCACACATTCTAATCTCAATTTTCGTCTCCCCGTGTCTCCATGAAAATAGGGCGGTGCTTGTTCTTGGGGATTCAAAACTGGACGAGTTCAAGGGAAGATTGATGTCATGGAAGGAGATGAAGGCGTGTTTGTGCTATCGTCATGACACGAAACAACTGAGCTCATGAGTTAAAATCATCACAACATAAGACACACATATATCAAAGGCAAAGTCAATAAAGTCGTGAGGAATTAGGTGTGACCTTATTGTCAACAATTGGATTGTGGTCAGAACAATTCAGTCAGCATGTCATGAACAAAACAGCCAGCGTCTCTGATCCGCGGCCTGCTTTCGATCACGCTAGTCAAAACAAGAAGGGGAAATACTCAACTCACTTACTGAGATGTTGTCGAGTGTCTGGTTGGTAACCCCAACCATCCAACAAATACTGCTATTTTGAAATGACTCAACTGTTTAAAGAATTGAAGGATCCTACAAATGTCTGTAAGCTTAAGCTCTCCCACTGTGGGACTTTTCCATGATAAACAGTGTCAGGCTGATCTGGCTCAAGGCTGTGGGAGAGCCCTAAGCACTGCACCCAGCCCACAAACACAACAAGGCCAATTGCCATGTGCGCCGTCATGTTGTCGATGATATCCTGGATACGGCCACTCAATACTCCATGCTCTGAGGTAGAACAATGATCTGTGGTGGAATTGAAGTGAACAGCTCATCCACTCAGTCGTGATGGGCTCTAATCACGTCAGCTAACGACTGTCCCGCCAGGCTGTTGAATAAGGTGTTTGGTGACGCTTGTGGTGCAACAGCCAAATGTCAGTGAGTTCACAGTCCAAAAGATCCAAGCAAATTGGACGGTTAGTGGTCTGTGTTAGAGACATCACCAGCTCTCTATTATAAATGCTGTTTTACTGTAATAAAAAAAAAACAGACTCAGTTCTGTGGGATATGAGAAACATTAGGAAAACGATTGCTCTGCCTTTTTTTTTTTTTTTTTATTAATGTTTAAATGACTTGCCAAGAACAAAAGAATATTTATTGTGTTTTTACACATTATGGACATTCGGGAAACTGTCGCAGGAATACATCTGATCAAATTTGGCGAATCGTTTTCACGAAGGAGTCATCTTAATCCTCCAACAATTTATCGAACTCTGTAAAACTGTTGCTTGGCTGTTCACTCTGCATAGCTTACAGCAAATTGATTAAACAACGCCAGTATAGACGACGTAGGTGGGAATCCTTCTTCACATAAAACGCTCTCTACGCTGTAGGTCATAAATACCAAGGCACTGATTCAAACTCATGTGTTTAGGGAAGTGGATTCACCAAGCAACACTGGCGTTTTGTTGGCATTAGGAAGAGTATGATATCATGGTCTGGGCTGAATCATGGCAGTCCTGGGGTTAAAGGGGGATTCCAGTCCGAAACTGAGTCTGTCTGCCGTCACACCAACGCAAGAGTCAGCCTTGTGAAGTCAATAGGGCCAAAGCGTGGACAGGCTCCAAGCAGCTTATTTAATAGACCAGAGGGGTAGGCAGCATGAATGATATCTCTGAGAGCTTCATTATCAACACAGTAATGAGCATTAGAACATAGAAATGCCCTTTTTGTGCCATTACCCCTTTGAATTTTTCAGTCTTGGTGTCACCGCTAAAGCCGGCAATTATCTCTTCCTATTCTACTTTCAATTCATGTCTCTCTGAATCCCCTCCAGACTCATGAAGCTATTTCAGCAGGATGTTGACAGGAACTGTACATGTCAGCAAAAATTATACTACATCATCGCATATCTTATTGGGCAAAGACAACATAAGTTAATGAGTAGCTGCCAAAAAGCCTCAAATAAAAACAGAGTAATTGCTAAGTTGTAAGTTCTGCTATTTTGTACCCATGAGCGAAGCGTGAAAATACCATCTGCATCAATCAAATGAACATTATTATAATAATTATTATATTATAGGGGGGTATTTTAGTATTTATATGCAACCAGGTCTTCTCAAGTTCCTAACTCAGGATTTATAAAACGGCACAACCCCTTATTGTTCTTTCCCTTCCCATTTTTTTTTTCCAGGAAGAGGGTGTGCGTATTGTAAACTTACCCCAGATTTCGATGGTAAAAGAAAGCCAGCGCAATCAGACCCTTCAATAAATAAAGCAAACCCGACAGCTTCTCATGAAAAAGCTTTATTCTTAGCCACAGCTTTAACAGGTGTAGTGCTCTTTACTTTAGGCTTTTAATATGTAAACTATTCAGCGACTTCACTAGTGTAATCACAATTATAACTTATACTGACATAAATTATTAAATATCTTACTTTTTTTTTTTTTCAAGAGAATACAAATAAGCAAGAAAAATAGAGCAGTCAGTGTAATGTTTTCTGTCTATCTGATGGAGATGAGTACGACCTTGAAACTATAATGTCAACCTGGCAACACACACACACACACACTTTAAATAGCACAGAGAGCAATAGATACATAAAATACAGGAATGTACAGAAAATAAATCTCAGTACACAAAAGCCAGCACATTTAAGTCTGGTTATACTTGCAGCAAAAGCATTTACAATCCCACTGTGAAAGAGGCAAAGTGTAAATACTAATAAAATAAATAAATAACTCGAGATTTTTTTTAGGGTGGTCAGCTCAATTGTAATATTCCACATTTAGATTAAGCTTTTTTTTTTTTTTTAATGACAATTCAAAATCATGTAAACAAAACAGTCTCTTCTGCTTTTCCTTCGGAGATCAGGTTATGGTACAGCGAAGAGACACGTTCCACTGTAGCGATTCACATACAGATCGCATGAGCAGCCGCAGTGCTGTATGACTTTGGACCATGCTCATGACAAATTATCACTCGGGATATGATAATGCCACAAACTGAAAGCTCACATCACTTTAATAGTAATACAGGTAAGCATGAGAGGATAAAATTAGCATGCATTAGTGTTCATATAAAACTTCACGTTCTACCACTTAGTTCTGTCGGTTCATACTGCCTATACCATCAAATTCACATCTCTTAAAATGATACTGTAATCTAAAAGCATCAGTTTTTTAGTAAATAATACATAAGATGATTTAACACTTCCACCTCTGGCGTACAGGTGCCCTTATATGTCTTTTCATTGTCTTTTTAGCATTTTAGGAGCCCAATGGTGGCAGCTTGGTGGTGCTAGTAATTAAGAACAAGATCTTCTGATCAGCAGTCCACTTCCTCAACCACTGAGCTTCCAATTCCCCAATTTATAACATGTACACAACCTGTCAGTTGAAATCGAAGATTCCGAGGATGCTTTTGCGTCTGCAGTATTTAGTCTATTGTAATTAAACCCTGGTGTGTCTTTCCCTTGGTGTGGTTTATTTGTGTAACACAGCAATCATACTCAAGTGCAGACGAACAAAATAACCAGATTCAGGCTTTCTGACCCTAATTACATTCCATTCTGCCTTTTTTTTTTTTTTTACAGATGCAAGCGTTTCGAGGCGGGAACTGAGGACAGATTTAATAATTTAGCGTAATTTTGTGCAATAAACCAAACCAGGTAGCAAACAAACCAAAAGTACTCAGCAAAATGGACTAACAATGGACAAAAGCATCCTTATTCTTAACCCCAACCCTATTAATATTCTACTACACACACCTTGGGTGGCTTTAATCATCAGGCCATAGGTGGGGAAATACACTGTTCAGAGAACTGAAACATAGACCTACACGGTCATTCCAGGGTAAAGTGCTACCTTCATGGGGAGTTCACAGTAAAGTGCAGTCAGTGAGGAGAATGGAACAGTGTGGGAAAGACTGTGGTGGTTGATTTCCTGCCGGAGTGTAAAACATCTCTGGGAGACATAAGGAGTGTGTGATTAGTGACCGAGTTATGCAGGCACTGGGAGCTGTGGTTTATTCGTGGTTTAAATTAGAGTGGTGCTCTGAGGAATCTTAACAACCACAAATGTTATGGACAAAGCTGTAAGAAAAATCTATAGCAAAGTCTAGGTAAAGAAAAAAAACCCCAGATATTAAAAGGAGAATTTGAAACAAATTTACCCAACACATTTTTGTCTTTTTAGGATATGTAGACTAGGCCACAATAACTCCACATATAGCAATAAGTTCATTCTGCACAAAAAAAACATCAAAATGGAAGGGGTTAGTTTTACAATCCTAATATACAAGTCCATTTAAACAAGACTCACATGTACAGTGATAAACTTTACTTAGTCTCTCACTATTTCGGTACGTACAGAGAACTTAGAAAGCTGGTATAACTGCCCTACTCTCTCTTTTATGTTACAGAGCTTCTTGTCTGGGTGGCAGCTCATCATTGAGTATTGAAAATGTAACCATTAACCTAAATATACACTTAAAATATTTATCTATGACTTAACATTTTTGGCAACATTATAATTTGTTTAGTATACAAAGTGCACTCAGATGTTTATGGATAATTATAAACTATACACACACACACATACACAATATCTATCTATCTATCTATCTATCTATCTATCTATCTATCTATATATCTATATATATATATATATATATATATATATATATATATATATATATATATATATATATACATACATACATACATACAGAGAGAGAGGGAGAAGGAGAGAAAGAGAGAGATCAAGATAGAGATGAAGATAGATAGATAGCTATAGATAGATAGATAGATAGATAGATGATATGCCTATCTATCTATCTATCTATCATATATAATATATATATATATATATATATATATATAATTATATATATATATAGATATATTATATATCGTATATATATAGTAAGTTTTAGTATACAAAATAAACTACACTATATTAACTAAACTACACTATATAAACTAAACTAAACTACACTATATATATATATATATCTGTGTGTGTGTGTGTAGTGTCAATAATCCATAAAGGACTCCTAATAACTATGATGCCAATCCTGTGTTGACATGTTAAAAAAAGTGGGGATTATCAAAATATTATAAAAATAGTTTTTAACAGACTTGTTTGAGAGCAGCTTTCAATATATTTACCATAAAAGTAACTCAGCTGCATGTTATCAATCATTGTGTACTACTATTTTTTGTACATCAAGCTAGAAAATTCTGCAGAAAGCATTACCATGGATATGAGCGGTTATTTTATCATGTATATCACTCGAAATAGAGGTGATCTAATGTTCCTCCCTGCTCTAGGGATTTATTTCCAACACAATGCAGTCAGTGAGTCCACTGTTTGTTGTTATAACACTGGCTTAGGGCATAAAAGCCAAACACTGAGAAAAGTGCAAACGATAACATACTAAGTGTGCGATATGTAATCTGATATCAGATGAAACCAAAAAGTGACAACCAAAGGTGGCAAACAAAAATACCTTCAGTCACGGCATGCGATACACTCAAACACACACGCACCTGATACATCCCACTGGTTAGACCTCGAAATGGACAGCTCTTCTGAACATTAACTGGACAGTGAAAGCTATCTCCACCACAGTACACCAGCACACCATTAGAGCTTACTACTGCTGTGTCAATCACTCATGTAAACACTGGCCAGTGATGATTTATGGGTGTTCGAGAAGCCAGTGGAAAAGAGATCCATGGTCCTGTCTTCGATCCTCTGCACATGGTTCCTCCTCAGTCAGACATTCCTCGTAGTATCTAAGCAGAGCCTGAAGGAGCTTGCCGACTCTCCATTCTTTTTCTCTCAGCCTTTGAACTACACGTAGAAACTACAAATAAAAACACAGCAGCCAGTGTTAGCATGTGTTTGGAAAAACATTCATATATTGGTAGGAACCTGTGTCAGAAATCAGATGAGCCTGCAGTATTCCCGAAAAACTAATGAGACACGGATTAGAAATGAAAACTATTATACGATTGTACTTCGTTATAAGATTTACTTGTTCTACAGCTCTGCTGAATTCTTACTTCTGATTAGTCAGAAGGTGTTGGCTCGAACTTGCAAAGCAGAATCTATTTAAATATTAAAACGCTCATTAATGATAAATTTTACATAATATTACAATATGATCATTTTAACATTGATAATATTAAACATATTAAATGATATAGTTTTTAAGGAGTCTACGTGATCAGTGCCTCTGTCGGTAGGTACAGCTGTAATTTTTAGACACAGCTATAAGGTCAACTTCTGACCGTTAACACTGCGCATCCGTTATAAACCTCATCTTACAAATATCGTACCATTGTCAAAAAAATTTTTGTATAAATAAAATGAAATTACTTTGGACAGCAAAAATAATCCTGTGTTACATGTAAACAACTAAATGTAGGTTACTAAAAACATTTTGGGGTTTTTTTTCCCCACAAACCTGTAATTTACAACCTGTAATTTGTAATTTAACTAAAATCTTTTTTAGCATACAAAAGATTTTGTCATTTTGTTCCAAAAAAGGTGTAAATTTAAATGATTGAATTACAGATTTAGGTCTTTTTGCATATTTTAGAAAATGTCACATTTGTTTCAGAAATAGGAGTTGTATAAGAATTCCATTGTAAATTAATGGTGGTTTTTTTCCATGGCCAAAATAAGAATTTGTTAACTACAAATTATAAAATCATTTTTTTCCAATTTTATTTATGTATAAGAAAGACTATACGGCCAAATAGTTTTGTACGCATGATTGGTTCAGCTGAAGATGTTGAGGTTTTCTTGGGGGGGACGAGGTTGGACAGGATTAGGAACGAGTTCATCAGGGGGACGGCTCATGTTAGATGTTTTGGGGAGAAAGTCAGGGAAGCCAGATTGAGGTGATTTGGACATGTACTGACGAGGGATAGTGAATATATTGGTAGAAGGATGTTAGAAATAAAGCTACCAGGCAGAGGGCAAAGAGAAAGACCAAAGAGGAGGTATATGGATGCGCTATACGAGGACATGAATTTAATGGGTGTGAGTGAACTGGATGAAGAGTATGAGGTTAAGTGGAGACAGATGACTCGCTTTGGCGACCCCTAAAAAGGGAACAGCCGAAAGGAGAAAAAGAAGAAAACTAGTACAGCCATTTTAACCATTCAGGTCTAAATAAATCACGCAGTGTTGTTATAATAACCTTTCCACTAGATTTTGGAATGTGGCTATTTACCCATAAGCATTAGTGATGTCATGCACTGAGGAGTAAGAAGGCCTAGTCTTTGCCCTTGATTAGTATGATTAGACTGGGTTTATGCTACTTAAGCTCTTCTACATTAACCTTAACAAATGATGTCATCATGAAGCAGGCTTGTGCACAGGAGCATTGGCATAATCACGCTGCCACAGGTTTAAGTCAGAGTCCCAGTGATGATAAATGGTCATGCTATAGCACACAAAAGCGTTATAAAACATTTAATTGTGTGGTTTCCAACGTCATGGTTTTAGTGGTTTAGGGAAAGTCAACACATGGATGTAATGATCAGGTATCTACAGGTATCTAATATTTGGCTATATAGTGTAAATTTGAAATATATAAAATATTGTAATTTTTATCGAACCTGCTGCATGTCTGTTTCAGATTGCTGGCTGAGCTGTATGACTGGCAGCTCGGCGATTGAGGCTGCTATCCACTGCAGCACTGTTCTCAGTTGGGGATCTGGACCCTGCCCCCATACATCAGTACTGACCACCAGTAAAGCCCTGTCCTCTTCTGTGTGGCCCCTCTCTAGTCGCATTGTCCCTGCCAAAACAAACACACAAAAGGTCTGTTAAAAGCACAGATACACCCCAACTGCCATCAACGCGATCACAGTAGATAACCTCTATTTCAGCACACCCATAGCATAAATCTGTTTCCCACACTCCTTCAGCAAATGGGGCCAGACGGCTGAGTCTGAAATTATCTGTAGACCCGCAGCGCTTGGACAGTTACAGGAGACAGGGCTATGAAACAACAGCAGCGTAGTTTGGACAAAGTAGCGGAACACTCCTACTGCCAAGTGTGATTCTCTGAAAAATGTCAGGGCCAAGCCCTACTGAGAGTACAAATACGATACTTCACTATTTACCTTTATCACAAAACAGTTTTATGATGAGAACAAGAAATGGTCCATTACCACCCATGACGTTCCTGGCCTCAGTTTCCTTTTCCTCTGTGTAATCACTATAGGAGAAGAAACATCACTAGTGTAAGCAAACAGATCAAAAAGACAGCATGAATAAAAAAAAGGCCAAAAGGTTAAAGAAACATGCAAGAGAGACATTTAGAACTGAAAGATAGAGGGAGGGATCAGTTTTTAGCAACCTTAGTTCTCAAAATGACCTGTTCCACTATTCACCTCTGGTATTTTACCTTGCGAGACGCAAACGTCAGATTCCTTTGGTTCATTTCAGTGTCTAGAATTTGGCCTTTAAAAGGAATTTGGAATTAAATTTGTAAGGATTTTTTTTTTTATTAAAATGTATATGCGCTCATTAATGCATTAAATGACCAAACAGGAAGCAGACTGGGAAAACGTGTCGAATGTTGCTGTTGAGTAGGTCAAATTTGGTTTTAGCCAAAACGTATGCTGACAGGACACATAAGATCTACATGAGATCATTTGTGTTCCAAGAAGATAAAGTTTTTTTATTAATAAATATGGAAATAACTGAGCAGAATCTCTAAACCTTTTAGTTCTGTGGTTTAAGGAAAATATTTATAGCCAAAGATTTCAAATGAATTCGCTCAGAAGGGTTTTCCCAGGCGGCCACACAAATAAATCAACCCAAAGACAACAGTATCAGCTTTACTTCATCCTATTAGAGTCTCAATGTGCTACATCCAGATAACATTTTCCTATTCAGTGAAACGAAGCACTGACGGTGATCTCTGTTACCATTCAAACATCTCTGAGTCATTTTCCCAGTGGAACAGAATCCTTATGAGAAGCAGGGGCCAGAACAATCTCCCATCACTCAGCCATGCAGCAGACAGCAAAGAGATTGTTCTATTGTCAGAGTAAAGATTTCACAAAGAACGAACAGAGGGAATTAACTTCCGACTCTTCCTACACCCACTCACATCATTTAATTTAATAATTCCACTTGTTTAAACCAAAGAATGGAGACCAACAAAAGAGCTGTTGTGTTCCTTGGTTTGTCTCTACAAGGCAAAAGGTTGCTACAGTCACACAGACACATTTTTAACACTTGGTGATCAAAGCTCTTGCATCATGCAGACATTTGAGAAAGCCCACACTGACTATACTAACAGCTTCCTGCTCTGGACCAACCTGTCTGATGGGGAGAAGGATAAATGCTCTTCATAAACCTCTCCCTCTAACCCAAGACTGCTCCAGCTACTGCTGTTCCCATTACTGCTGTAGAAGAAAAGAGGACCGCTTAACACTGGACAAGCACATAAGACCACCAGGACCACCATAACCAGGTTATGGCTATGTCACTGTGGAGTTTACATATCCACATTAAAAAATCATTTTAAATGGCCGTCAAGTACACAAAAGCTATAATTTCACACTCCGGGTATCCTAGGAACAATGCCCCAGGATAAATAACTGCTTACAACCACGCCTTGAAATAAAAATATTTGATACCTGCAGGTGGCTTTCATTATCCAGAATAACTCAGTTAGGAAGTTAGGAAGTCTGAAGTCTGCCAAGTACTACTGTTTAATAATTGATATAATTAGTTTCTTATGCTAGGAGGAAGATTTCTATTACATTTCTAACTGAAAAATAACTGCACTAGAATTATTTTTTTTCTGTTTGTGAGGACAAAAGGATCTCTAGGAAGAAAGAAAAAAAAAAAAAAACCTCACTTCATGGCCAAGATGACTCATTGTTTTAGGGAAACCTTAGCTGTATAAAGGCCTCAAGTTACTTTGCAAGATAGAAAAGTGCCAGAAATACAACAACAACCACCATGTCACAGGCTGCTTGAAAATGTGGACAATAAAAACACTTTTCCTGTCGTTTAAAATTAATCGTCTAATTTGTTTTTCTAATCTTTGACAACTATATCAAAAGAACCATTCTTCCAGCTGCTAAAACCATCATATAAATGCATTTAATTCTTTATCAATTTTATCTCATTCTGGCAATTTTAAAGTGTTCATGTTAGAAACTTGTGTGTAGAATTCCAGTCAACCGAAATGAACCTGAAATGTACCTGTCACTTAGATGATGGAAGCTACTGCTTTCATCAGGATGGTCTTCTTCAAAACTCAGATTAGACCAGCTGCCAAGACTGTCATCTCCCACGCTTAGATTTAACTGCTGATTGACAGTCGACTCGGTAACATTGACACTCTCACTCCCAGGAACACTGGAAAATATAGAGTGACTATGCAATTAAAAAAAACAGCAGAGAAACTTCACATGTAACATGTTTTTTTCTAACAACGAAACATGTAATTATATGTTTTTGTTTAATCTACATTAAGGACTAAAATTAATATTATAAAATCATAAATCATAATTACCAACATAAAAGCAACTGAATATTTGTATTTCAGTCAAGTTACTAACCAGAATCTTTCCAGGATTACACCAGCACAGGAAATGTTAATGACTAATGAACCCACAATATTCGGGTAACCGAAGTGCCACATTTCGAAAGATGTACGATCATTACAAGTTGTTACAAACATACTTTACGAGATTAGTCATCGTTATGTTTACCTGAGGTTGATAGTTTGGCAGATGTTGGACAGTGCAGACGTCATTATGTCTGTGGTAAGGTTTTCTGCAAAGCTTGCACCATCATGACCGATCCCACTGTCCGCATTTAAGCTAGTGCTGCTATGGTCCTTCTTAGCTTTCTCGAATGCCGCAGATACCATTTCCTCAGCAAATACGGCTCTTTTCTCCAGATCTATGTGGATTTTGGGAATTTCGAGTGTAACCATTGCGTCCACGGAGTCTTGCTGTATCCTTTTCTGCGTTCCGTGGTACTTCATGTGACAGTTATTGCAAAGGGAGCAACCTCTTCCCTGGCAGTACCGGCAAGCTTTGTACACCTCAGTCAACTTCTCGGTGAAGGAGCTAAGTTCCAAAGATCTTTTCCTTTCTGCTGTCTGTAAAGCTGTAGGCCCCAGAGTCATTTCCAAAGTGTCATCAACAATCTTCCTGGCATAATGTTCAATTACTTGCATAACCCCATTATTGTAATTTCCATCATTTAAGCTGCTGGTGCTATGATACTGCCTGTTTTTCCCAGTGTATGGTAGCACTGAACATGAAAACGCAGGGTTGATTACATTTTCAGCCACATCTTCAGCATTTGACTTCCTGTACAGACACGAGTCTGTAAGCGATTTAGGAAGCCTAATCGAGGACATTCTTAGCTTTCTCGTGACGTCACATGTAATGTTGTAGGCCAAAGACTCTGCAAAATTAACAAGTTCCCTGTACTCCTTCCTACCAATGTTTTCAACATCTTGACAAACACACAGCATGGACTCCACAGTGGAGGCTTCTTTTGCGCGTGTAACTATGGCAGAAGAGGATTCAGACAGCGGAATCTCACAAACGCTACCGCTGGCCTCAAGGTGTAAATGCCGGGATGAGCTACGTCTCGAAGGGGACTTCTGCTTTATTTTCTGTGCAGCATGTGCTAAACCTGATTTGATGGATGTATAAGCCAGCTGACTGGCATACTGGTCCAGGATAAGTTCTCTGTTTCCCCTATCTTTTTTAAGTACCTTGATAACGTATCCAGCGTACTCATCAGAAACACTTTCGCAGGTTGGGTACTCAGATTGGGTTGAGCTTCTACTTGAAAGGTTACTCTGAGGAATGGGAACTAAAAGACTGAGATCACTTGACCACTGGTTATGTTTGCTGACCAAGTGACAGTCATTCCAGTTACTATACTGATGCTTATCTGACTTCAAGGATCCTCTTTTGGGTGTTTTATGACTGCAGTTGCTAGACCTCATAATTCTCTTTACATCACTGATGACTTCTCCTGCAATTTCCCCAGCATATGTCCACAAAGAATTCAAAGTCTGTTTCGAAAATTGTGCACTGTGTAAAGCAAAGCCCTCATTGCCTTCTTTATTTTCTGGGTTACTTACATCACCAATGGTTAAAGTGTCCATCTCAGTGGCCATGGAAACAATATGACACGCCAAACGCTCAGCATAACGCAGAGCCCCTTTCTCGATCATTTTATTTTCCACATTAAAACTTTGCTCTGTGTTATGAGTCACAGAGGAAGGACCATCTTCCAGCTCATCATCATCATCATCTTCATTGTCAACAGCTTCTTCAGAGAGGGACCTCATAAGCTTTAGCATGAATTCCTCTTTTTCTGAATCAGAGCTCTCTTCGAGTCCTGGAGTTGGCTCGTAATGTGGGGTGGGTGGCGGTGTTGCAGGAGAGAATTCCTTTGCAAGCTTGCCCTTGAGCTTTTTCGAAAACTGTTTAAGCTTTTTCTCACTTGAGATGTCTACTGGTTGCTGGGGAGTTGAGGGAGGAGTGCCAGGGCTTCCACTGGATTTTATTCTAGTACTGTATTTTAGCATGTCTTCTGAGACAACTTTTCTGCCTCCACGGTTGCCATTTTCAAAACTAGGAACTTCCAAAGTATCCTTCATAACAGCAGACTGGACTTCAAGTAAACACTTGTCGACTGTACATACATTTCTTATGTCAGATTGACTTATTGTTTTATCTGTTTTTTTCTGTGATGTTTTCGACAGGATTTTCTGTGATACGGCTAAAGGTGGTGAACTCTGACATGCCACATCTTGGGATCTTGCTATTCCAGTATATGTAGCCAGACAATTTCCTATATTTTTACTTATTAAATCACCACAGTCATCCACTTTTTTTTTGATATTGCTTGTGGAGACAATGTCAAACGCTTCACTGACTATTGTCCCAACCATAACACCAGAAACTTTCTCAAAACCTTTTCCAACTGGAGGTTTCTCATATGCGTTTGTCGATGTGTTCGCAAGATTTCCACAAACATTACGAATTTTGGAAATGCCTAGAACTGACTCAGAAAAGGTTGCAGTGGATGTGTTTGAAGTAGAGGTTACTGCCCTTCCTGGGGAACAAATGCTTCTTTTAGGGCTGCTCTGGCATGTGTGACTAACACTGGACTTATACTGACACATTTCCTCTGGCTTCTGCAGGTAGGATAAGGCTTTGCCAGCAGCAGGGACTGTAACACAACTGGCCATTCCGGAAACGCAGTACAAAGCTTTCTTTACAGTGCAGCCATCTTCTTCTTGATTTCCAGCCTGGACAAGCGACTGGGAATTTGGGTAACTTGACTGAGCATTGCAGATTTTTGTGGCCTGAGATGCATCTTCAGCACTGACATAGCAAATGTTGTCTAGTGACACACTTATGGCTGCCTGTGTTGTGAAAGTCCCATCAGCTTGTGATAGTTCTATGAAGGCTTCTTGAAGAACTGACTCAGAAAGGTCTGAAGCGTAGGAACAAACCACTTCCTCTTCTTGCTCAAAAGACCAGTCCTTTGGGGTAAGTGGTGTAGAAGGATGAGAGAATTGGCATACCTCCATAATTCCCTCAAATACTAATTCCTCAGCAAGATCAGCTGCAAATCTAGTGACCGTGTTGTTAAAAATCTGCTTTTTCACAAACAGAAACTCTTTCAGAGCTCCAGAGACTGCTTCCCCGACAAGAAAACCAGCCAATCCGTTTATGGCACGCTCCTTTAACACATAAGCATGGCGCATTCCTATCTCTTGAAAGGCCATATGAAACACTGAAGAGGTAAGCCTAGCAGCTAAATGGCAAAGTGTTGTAGTGCAGGATGACATGCCTCTTTGTAAATCTTTTAAGGCACTGCCAATGCTCATTTCCACCAAGTCTGTGGCAAACTTCTGAATCCCATCCTTAAGAGACTGCGAGGGTGATTTGGCAATAGTGACCGTCTCCTGAATATCGGACAGTTTCATCAGATGTCCATTAGTGTTTTTAAATTCTTTATGGCACACACAACTCAAGTTCTTGTTAATGTTAAAGTCAACAGGAGACGAGAACCCACAAACAGTTCCCAGAATTTCTTTCGAGAGATTGTTTGCAAAATCGGAATAAGTTTTATATAATGAACAAAGGTCCTGCGGTTTGCGCAATTCTGAAACATCTCCATCTAGTTTCCAAAAACACTCCGAAGCTCCGCCATCTCCCAGTGGACTAAATGCGGACGAGTGAACTGGGCTGAAGAGTCCCCCGCTCTCTTCACAGGATGTCCTCACTGGTCGTGGGGAATCTGGAGCATCAGAGTGAATACTATACGGAGATCCTGGTTTAAGTGGAGTGGGCTTCTTAATATTGGCTGGAAGAGTCCTGTGGTCAAACTTTTGGGGGTTCATTGCTGATGTTGAGCCACTCTTCGTATTATGTTTACCACTGGAGCCGGCAGTTGTCTTTTTTTTCTGGGTAAGAAGAAAATGTTCTTTTGGCACCTTCATAGTAGAATCAAAACACTGATCCAGGTCATCAAACTGATCAAAACTATCAAAAAACTCACACACTTCCGAGTCAGAATCTTCTACGCCCTCTTTAAGGACAGGGATCTTTGGAATGTCAAGCTTTGCTTTTAGACTCTTCTGATAACCAACCTCGTCCAAAAAAATGATAGGGCTTGGACTAGAGCAGTCTGAATCGTCAGATTCGGTGAATGATGTAGAGGTAACACGACTTTTCAGTAGGTTATTTGGTGTGGATAGGTTAGAAACGCTCTCTGCATCTGTAGACCATGTTGTTGTTGACTTCTGTACTGATCCTGACAAATCAGAATTTGACTTCGGTCTACTCCTGGATTTCTTGGAGACAGAACTGATGATGATACGGGACCCAGATACATCTTTAAAATGGGAGGGGAGCGTTTGGGAGGCCACATCTCTCTGGTTCCTTTTGTTATATACAACTACAAGATAAAAATAGTCATAATAACAATTAGTAAATTTTTAAAGATTAGTCAAAAAAAAAAAAAATTAAATAAAGTTTTTATACAACATACTTAAAACAGGATGAGAGATAGCTCTTAACATTGATAAATATCAGTAGTGGATCTGTGGTTCAGTTACATGGGTATAATGGACATGTGGTGAAAAGTTGTGAGTAACCTGTCTCCTCCTCGTCAAGATGTTCGAAAGCTGTGACAAAATCCTCCTCAATAGAAGAGACAGACTGATTGGTGTCATCATCCTCGGCATGACATGACTCTGATATGACCCTTTGCAGAGACTGTACCTCCAGAGCGTATCTGATCCCTGCTGTATAGCGGCTCACTAAACCCAGCATAGTGCAAACACTGATCTGTTGAGGGCTGCCATGCCTCAGTATGCACATGGCTCTGGATGAGTTAGTCTGCAATTAGGAAATCAAAAATTCTTGTAAAAACATCGCACTGTGTGGGCTAAACATGTTTCAGAAAGCATACACAAGTTTTTTTCTAGGCCTGCAATCAGTCTGTGGCTTGATCTGAAGATTTGGCAGCCTACAAAATAGGCTGTATTGTCACCCAAAGAACATACCACACACTTAGATAACCGCAACTTACCATCAAAGACATTTAATACCTAAGAAATGAAATGATTCACCTTGAAACACACACAAGCATGCAAACTAGGAGTGGGTGATATGAAGGTATAGGTCATCACCGCAGAATAAATTGTCAGCCGTAATTATTTGTTTTTTATTCTGTGCATACCACAACAGTTTAAATAAGCGAGCGTAGCTAACTTACACGCAACGTGCATAAGTCTGAGCAAGACACTGCGTGTAAGACTGAGAAAAAAAAAGTTGTCAAAAACATTTAAAATAAAAAGGAAGGGACGAGGATTGTTTATGGTTCATGGTAAGTTCATATTTACTATATTTATCAAGCCCAGAATAAAAGAAAAAGTAAAAAAAAAAAATTAGTAATTTTTTAGTATAGAAGTATTTAATATAATATAAAGAGCTTTATGCTGATATTCCAGAATAACTACCTATTATAATAACAATATAATATAATATTTTGTTACCTTGGAAAATAAAAGTACTCATACTGTGAAATAAAACTTTGGTTTATACCACCAACCCCTAATGCATACCTGAGAGGTTGTGTCTTTCCTGTCTATGTTTCGCTTCGGATCCTTGATGAGCAGCACTTCTTCATCTTTGAGAGTATGAATATGTAGGGACCTTAGCAACTCCGACAATTCAGTAGAGAGAGAAACCACAGCCTATATGGATCACGGTTAGATGAATGTATTTATTATGGTGCAGTTTCATACATTTTTAGTAACATGCTGTCAGCATCATAACCAGCAGAAAATTATCTATTAAATTTAGTCTGCAAACTGTAGGATTTAAAGCACTTGCCTGAACTGTGAAATCCACCCCCTCTGTAGAACTAGGGAAACATATGAAATGTATCTACAAGACAAAACACAGTCGTGTGAATTATTACATTTTGATAATGCAAAGATTAACAATGAATATTGCAAGATAAAGCATTTGCAGAGAAACAGAATCAGGCCATATTTACTCAATGTTTACCAGTGACGCACTTTTTAAACACATTCGTTTGCATATGACACAACTTTTGCCATGCAATGCATGATAACATAAGAGTATGAACCGATGAATTTTACACATTTAGCGCAAGAGCCTAGTGACCGACCTTAAGATTACTGGCATATTTTTAGAATATTTTAAATAGATATCACGGTGTTTGTTTGTTAGTTTGTTTAGCTTTATTGGCCCCTTAAAGGAAAGTAAACTCAACAGTCACAAATCACAACCGAACAAACAACACACAATCTACAGGCAGCACCTTCTTATATAAAACACAGCACTTCAATCAGATTAAGAATCCACCTAACTAAAAGTAAAAAAAAAAAAACCTTTAAAACATTTTGTTTTTCCATCAGGTGCACCTGAACCAACGCCCGAGGGCAGCAAGTGAAATTGCTTTTGTAATGGATGGTCCAAATTCATTGAAATTGAATGTGCTTTTGTTAAAACATCTCCATGATCAATTTCAATCTGTTGATTCATTCCAATAACATTTCCTGCCACTTTGTCAAGAAACCTCACCCTTTTCCTATTTGACAATGTGAGATTACCGAACTAGGCTTCAATACAGAAAGAAAACACTTATTCAATAAAAGACTTACAAAATAAAGTAAACAGAAAAAGATTTTTCTGAAATTGTTTCACAAACAACTGACATTCGCTTCAAAGTCATCGAATTATCCCAAAATTCACCAACTGTATATCAACCCTGGTCTTAATGTTGATTTTCTTAAATCAATTAATAAGGAAGGACAGAATACTCGAGATTTACATTTACATTTACACGCTTATCCAGAGCGACTTACATTTATCTCCTATACGACCGAAGTGCCTTGCTAAGGGGCCCAACAGGGGCAGCTTGGTTGTGCTGGGAATCGAACCTCGATCTTCCAGTTAGCAGTCTAACACCTTAACCGCGGAGCTACCACTTTTACAGATAAACTCAGAAGCAATTTTATACTTTATAATCAACAATTTTTGTATATAAATTGAAAAAAGTTATTTCAAAATAAAGAAGTTAACCCGGCCTGTGGGTGAAACCACCAATGCGAGCTTACATAGCCCAGAACTCGACACACAAGTAAATAACAGTATCAAATTAATGTTATAAATATCTGCCAACTCTGGAAAGGCCAAACAGAGTTTAAGAATAAAGAAAAATAAAGAAAAAGTTGCACATGTCGAGCAACGAAGTGACAGGATACGATACAGGAAGCAGCACATTTTTTATGGACATGCACAAAAGTTAACCAGCTTAAAATGTAAACGTTAAGAAGGGAAACGACTCCGCTGTTACACCTCAGTCTCCTCTGGAAACTGTAGTAACAGTAAAGCTTGTTTTTTGTTTGTTTGCTTTTATATATTATTCTTACTTGTTGCAGACACTGTGACTCTCGAGTGTGCTGCTCTGGCACCACATTGCTCAGCTCTTTCCTGTTCTTTAAAAGGCTCCTCAGGGACAGGGCTGAACTCTCACGGATGGTCTATTAATACAAACACAAAGCAAATAGTAAGCCGTCAGTTCATTCATTTGAGTTTAATCGCTACTAGAACAAGTATAATGACAATTAGGACACAGCACAGCCTAGGATGTTAATAAGACGGAGTGCTGCAGTGTGGTAAAAGTTGATGTCTGAAACAGTAATCACTTTAATGGCTTCCCCAGCATTGACTTAATGCCAACAGTATCAAGCAGCTGAAACTTACAAGAATTACTTCATTGCTGGATATGTTATGTTGAGTGTTTTGGCTTGGAAAAACAAAGGCTATAGTTCTGTTAATGTGTGTCGTGGTATATCATGTATCAGTTCAACTCAAGTTGTAACGATTTTTCCTGAGAGTGAGATCCCTAAGAGTTTTGCTGAGTAAGGTACAGTGTTTTCCTATAGAAAGCCTCAGTCATGCTTGGCGAATACAGCTATTACTAATGTTTTAAAACTGATTTATGCCTGCTACCAAGGTTTTTGTTTGTTTGTTTATCCATACTATTGGTACTGCCATCTACCAATCCGTCTTTGGTTCTGTATTAAGCCTCTGTTAGTCTATTTACTGCCATCATGTTTTGTTCTAAATAAGAGTTTAGATTTCATAAGTGTGCAAATTTACCCAATACAATTAAATAACAATTAAAAACATTTTATGCCAATCATTTACTGATTCTTTAGAAATAAATAGTTAAGATTCCAAATTGGGAGGAGTTTTAATAAGGGTTTAGAAAAGCTGAGAATTATAGGGATGCACCAATATGGGCAAAATATGCGCTGAAAATTTATGCCATGCTGTGCCGTGCCGTGCCAGCAGGAAGTGTTCAGCACGCAGGTTTTAAGTCGTTACTGTGCAGTGTGCAGTTCCCACAGTATTGCGCTTTATAAATGTGCCTTTTGTTAATTTACTGGCCGAAGAAATAAGCATAGATATTTTGTGGATGTAGGATAAAATTCTTTTTCCTCCAGCCCTACAGACAAACATTTCAGAGCACCTGCTGCCCAACCTTGAGGTTCTGTTTACATGTCAGAGGTATGTTTTTTTGACTGCAGTCATCTCCGGACAGTAGAGGGATATACCTAGGTCCCGCTGCTTTTTGCCAGTCCTATTAGACTTCTTGCAATTTTAAAGGGAAGTAAACATGATGTACCTTTTGTCTGCTGCAGTTTTCTTGGCTACAAATTGAAAGTTGAAAGCCTTTTTAAAACACACGCTGGCCACAGTTTCCTAAATATTACGCTGCATTGGCCGGTGTAGTGGATTAAGGCGCTGGCACCCACATGCGCAGTTGCGCTCCGGCAACCCGGGTTCGATTCTGGCTCCGGCCCTTTCTGCCCCCCCACCTTTCTCCATTTCCCACATTTTATTTCTGTCTATCCTATTAATAAAGGCAAAATGTGCAAAAAATATTTTTACGCTGCACAAAACTTATCTCTCATCGTTTTGTCTCTTGCCTAAAGTCTTCCTAGTCTGGCTTTGTCTACCAAACTCTTATTCTTAAACATTCTTATCCTATTCTTATTATAACACAGTTGAAACATACGTCTCTGTCTGCCTGACTGTTATTGACAGCACCGTCACAGCTATGTCTCTTTTTATCCTAATACCAGACAATATCTGTACGTCTCATATGCAAACCCCTCATTAGGTGTATATATTGCAATATAAAGGATTTTATGTATTTTAATTTAAGCTTTCACAAAACTTAAAGCCGTAAAATTCTGGTTACAACTGATCCCTTATTCTTTCAGCTACTTTCAGTTACTGTGCTATCTTGCTATGGAGCGTGCATTATGTCTTTCTGTTTTGCTAACACGTAGTGTCTAGTGTTGTTTTTTGCACGTGTCAAGTTTCATTCCAGTTCTGACTACTGTTTTTTTAATATTACTGGTGATAATGATTATAATTAGTAGTAACAAGTTAATAACAACAATACTAAAATCAGTATCAATTATCAATAATATTCATAACACTTAAAAGTAATGTACGTTTTTTTTTTTTCTTTAGCACTTAATGTTACCTCTTTTCTGATGCTGGCACGGTTCTTGAGTGGAACACCTTTGATCCGGGCACAGGCATCCATAGCAATGCAGGGCAGGGCTGGCAGGCCACACCTTCAGCAAGAAAATAAAAGAATAAAAGAGAATGGTAGATTAGTCATAAAGGTCTTATTGACATAAATTGTTTGGTATTTCTCTATGTTCCTAATATACAAGGTTAAATGATAAAATACCAGGTACATGGGTGAAGTCTAAAAATATTAAATAGTTAAACCAGAAGATTGGAAGTTCAATTCCCAGGACAACCGAGCTACCACTTCTAAAGGTAAAAGTAAAGGTCATTTTTGTCACATATACTTCTTTGCATATCCCAGCAAAACAAATTAGGGTCAGAGCACAGGATGAGCTTTGATACGGCATCCCTGGAACATCCTGGTCTACCCAATTGTCCAAAAAACAACTTCATCTCTGTTACATTTACATTTACATTTGCGGCATTTGGCAGACGCCCTTATCCAGAGCGACTTACAATATCCCTTATTATACAACTGAGCAATTGGGGGTTAAGGGCCTTGCTCAGGGGCTCAACAGTGGTGGCTTGGTGGAGCTGGGAATTGAACCCACAACCTTCGGGTTGGTAATCCAACACCTTAACCATGAGCCACCACTTCCCCACTTGGGCAAGCCCCTGAACCCTCATTTGCTCAGCTGGATAAATGTAATACTCTCTGGACAAGGTTGTCTGCCAAATGCTGTAAATGTAATCGTTAATTGTATTTTTAACGTTGTTTAATATCAGAAGTGGCACAATATCATGAGGGCAACCCAAATTAATCTCAAATTAACTGCCATCTTATACTGACCCGCAGGCAAAAACATCAATCTGCTTAACCCGTACTAAAGCCTGTTTCGACTGGATTGCTGCCAAAAATCTTCATATATCCGTTCATCAGTGAGGATATATGCATCCCTGCCAGGACTTGGTAACATTCAACATTCAACGATTGTGGTTTACATGAGAGTGGCTAAGAGGAGCTATGCTA
Organism: Bagarius yarrelli; assembly: GCA_005784505.1. Lineage (NCBI taxonomy): Eukaryota > Metazoa > Chordata > Actinopteri > Siluriformes > Sisoridae > Bagarius > Bagarius yarrelli. Next base: position 124,932 of record VCAZ01000027.1, read on the forward strand.
AAAAGTTGGAAGATCAGTTCAATTCCAATTAACCAGCTTCAGTGTGGAAAGGTAGGAAAGCCATCTCCAAATACAAGACACCATCCACCAGCACAGTGAATCAACAACTTGCCAAAGACCTAAATAAGTTTTACTGTAGATTCCAACCCCCCCACACCTGCTCTGACCACCGTTTATTAACTGTAAAAACCTCCAGCAAATCCACTCTCCATCTCTCCTGCATGTCAGATCAGTGAAGATGATGTTCATCAGATCTTTAAAAAGAACAAGAGAAGAAATGCATCAGGCCCAGACAGTGTCACAACAGTCTGCCCGAAAACCTGTGCTGACCAGCTGGCCCCCATCTTTTTACAGATCAATGCTCCCTTAAAAACTTGTTCTAGCTTATCTAAAGCACATCACGGGACCCTTTCTGCAGTTTTTGGCGGCATCTTGATAAATTAGGGACTTGTGTGAGGATCCGGTTTGTAGACTTCAGTTCGGCCTTCCAGCACTCCTCCAGACCAAACTAACCCATATCTCTGTCCCTAACTCTATTTGTCAATGAATCACCAGCTTTCTAACAGATATACAACAGCTAGTGACACTTGAGAAATTCATAACCAACAGTGTGTGTGTCTTAGGGTTGTGTCCTTTCCCCACTTTTCTTTTTGCACCAATGACTACACATCTAAAGAGCTCTCTGTTTAACTTCTAAAGATTGCAGATAAGACCAAACTTATTAGCCTTATTTATTAATGGGTCTGCATACAGACAAAGGGTTTGCCAAATGTATGGTGCAGTCTTAAAAACCTGGAGCTCAAAGCACAGTGTAGATGATTGTGGATTTCAGCACTCTTATTTTGACACACCATCACCGACAGAACTGTAGCTGTAGTGGAGGCATTCAAGTTTCTGGGCTCCACCATCATGGGACACTCACATTAACTTGAGGTTGTACATCCTTTTCCAGCTAAAGAAGCTCAGCCTGCTGAAAAAGTTCTACTTAGCAGTCGTCAAGTCTGTCCTGGCCACATCATTAACTGTCTGGTTTTGCTTAGCTACAAAATCAGGCACCAGAAGATTACAGAGAATGATTTAACTGCAGAGAGGATTATTGGTGCTTCCCTGCCCACCCTTCAAGAACTGTGTACATCCAGAATGAGGAAAAGAGCTTAGAAAAATCACTCTAGAGTCCTCACATGCAAGCCATTCTTTTTTTAAAGACATTACCTTTTTGCCATCTGGCCCACACTACAGAACCTCAAATACCAGGACAGCCAGACACAAGAACAGTTTCTTCCCCCTGGCAATACATTATAAACATTTAAATGTTTCCCCATTGTGCAATAAATATGTGCAAGAAAAATATGTACAGAAACCTAATATATTTATTAGAAACATGTGCCACGAATACACATTAACAGAAGATTCAAAGAATGAGGAGAAATACATGCACATGAGTAGCGAGGCCGAAAACCAACAATGAATGGCCGTGACCTCTGAATCCTCAGAAGACACTGCATTAAAAATAGACATTCTGTAAAAGACATTTCCATGTGGGCTCAGGGACACTTTGAATCTACAAGTGCAAGTTAAAACCATGCACCATGTACCATTCAAAGTGTAAGCCATACATCAACAATACCATGAAATCATGAACATCACATCCTCTGGAGGTGGAAAAGGACCATCCAGATTGCTATCAGGGCAAAGTTCCAAATCTAGCATCTGTGACTGTATAGGTATGTGTTAGTAGCCATGGCATAATGGCTACTATGGTATGCACCATCGATGCTGAAAAATACATACGCGTTTTGGAGCAAAATATGCTGCCGACAAAGTGACATTTTTTTTTAGGGATGTCACTTGGTATTTTATTAAGACAATGTCGAGCCACATTCTGCCCATTCACAGTAAAAGGATGCAGGTACTAGACTGACCTGCCTGCAGCCCAGCCCCCCTCTCCAATTGTAAATGTGTGGCGAAATATGACTGACCAGACTGTTGAGCAACTGGAGTCATACATCAAGCAAGAACGGGAAAGAATTCCACCTACAAAACTTTAACAACTAATGTCCTCAGTTCCCAAACTTGATCGAGTGTTGTTAAAAGAAAAGCTGGTGGAAAAACAGTGGTAAAAATAACCCCGTTCCAGCTATTTCCTATTGTGTTGAAGGCATCAAATTCAAAATATGTGAATATCTGCAACACACAAAAATTTTTTAGTTGGAACATTGCATATCTTGCGTTTGTGAAGTTTATAACTGAATATGCGTCAACAAGGATTTGCAGGTCATTGTTTAGTTACGTTTTACACAACGTCCCAAAGTCAATGGACATGAGGTTTTATTCATAGAAACAAATGTCTTATACCAGAAACTACAAAGCATGTCAGAAAAACTGTACTGACAAGAACTTCCGAAGTGAGGCTAAAATAGGTCAGACATTTTAGCATGAACATGCATTTGTGGGTAAACAGTGACCGCAAGCAATCTTACACACTCTCTCTCTCTCTCTCTCTCTCTCTGTCGATCAAACGCAAACACACACAGAATATATTTTACCAATAAAAATGTATTAAGAATGATCCTACAAGTATATTTATGGCAAGAAAATTCATTCTTAGAAGACTTGGACCAACAAATTCCATAAATTTGCTTGTATCAGTCTTTTGTTATTGGAGCTGCTGCCCAAAAAAAAAAAAAAGTTATGACACTATATTATTATATTCACTATACTGCTATTAGGAGCTTTAGCCCCAACCCAAGACTACCATTAACAAAACCCCCAACACTAACAATAAGAATGAAAACCAAGTTTGGCAATATAAATGAGACTAGATAAAGGAGACGTTGGAAAATGTTTCACATGGCAACACCAGGACTTCTACTATCAATAACTAATTTTATTAGAAAAAGATTTTAGGGCCATCAAGATAAAATAAAGTCTTCTTCTAATCCAGAAAATAAAGGTACTAAACTGTACTTTGTCCTGGAATTGGGACAGTATTTTTAAGCATACACCTTGTGTCACTTCGTGCATGTTCAAAATATTTCTCCTAAACTAAATAACAGTGACTAATGTTTTTCAAAGGAAGACAGCGTCCAATTTTCCAGGTAAAGTATACACAAGAAATGTATATATTGTTCCATCCTAGTAAGGAGAAATGTTACAGTTTATAGATGTAGCTAGGAAGAGGAAAAAGCTACAGATATGGCTATAGGCATCCATTACTACAACTTGACCACCATCAGTCTAAATGTATCTAAATGACTGGGCCTAAAAAAAAGACACCTCAAAAGTGCCGCATTATATCATCAAAACACATATTAATCCAAAGCCCTGTGTCATTTACATGCGTCTAACATGAATAAAGCTATTAAAGAAAGTATTTACTGTTAGGAGTGCAGAAGAATCTGCTGCTTGAAATTTTTTGAAGTAGCTGTGTTAAATTCTATTTACTCTAGTGGTACCCTGTCTTACGAGTTTATTTCGTTCCGTGTTGGAGCTCGTAATTCAAATTACTCGTACGTCAAATAAATTTTCATTAAAATATACCAAAATTTTCACCGGATGCTGGGCGGATGTTACGGCATTCACCGTGGCGTTCGATACGTTAACTAGCGGTTGGATGTCTGAAGCTGGCTCGCAACTCAAAGCAAAAAATCGTCAGAGAGACGGCTCGTATTTCGGAAAACTCGTTAGTTGGGACACTCGTAAGTCAAGGTACCGATGTAATGGAAAAGCATTCAAATTTCATTTAATTAAAAGGCACAACTTATTTGATTGTGGTATACTGTGCTGTCAATGGTACATTTTTCCACTCAAACATGACCTATGCAAGTGAGTGAAATGACACAGGATGATAGCATGACAGCTACCATAACTGTTAGGTACACTGGTTTCCCAAATAAATGCCCTCTACAATGAACTACACTGTAACGGTTCAGAATCTATCATTTAATTCTCACACCATACATTCACTGAACTGAGACTGACATTTTCAATAAGCACCTCTAAAATGGGGTCTGAGGATTGCCAAGGATTTGTGGAACACAGATAGGTGGTCCAGTCTTTAAAAAGAGGCTTTACTGTCGTTTCCCCACACAACACAGATACAAACTTTTTTCCTTTTTTTTTTTACTGTTAATTCTAACAGTAAGAAATAGAATAAGCACAAAAACATCCGGAAACACACATTTCAAAAAGTTTGAAAAAAGAAATTGATTTGCATTTTAATGTGTAAAATAAATATTAGATTCTCTATCAAGCAGCAGGATTTTCAGCTCTCAATTGTTTTTAATACAGGTAATGATCTAAAATTAGGAGCACTTCATTAAAGGGACTCTTATACTTACCTGGCAAGGGAGATACCTTGATCAAGAAGGTGGTTCACCCAGGGAGAGGCGCAACCATTGCACTCCGGTTGTGCTGACCCCTGCGAATTCCCCAAATGTGGGACTGCATAATTTCTGGTAGTGGGGGACTGCGTTCGCGTGGTGGCTTAAATAGTTATGGTGCTAAGTTGATGATCTGAAGACCAGAAACACCTGGGTTCAAGCCCCACCACCGGCAAGCCAACCACTGTTGGGTCCTTAAACAAGACCCATAACCCTTCCTGCTCCAGGGGCGCTGCATCGTAGCTGACCCTGCGCTCTGACCCCAACTTACTAAGATGGGATATGCGAAAAACACTGCATTTCATTGTCTCGGTACACGTACCTTACACAATCACAATGAAGTTGAATATTTATTGAAAGGGACTGCCTCTTATCTCAACTTGTTATCTGTATGAAAGAAACCTGTCCACAGAAGCAATCAATCAGATTCCAATCTCAGACCTACACAAGACTAGAACAGGCTACAATTTTTTATTTTTTTTTTTCTCTCTCTCTATTATACTCTACTATATTACACCTCGTGCCACTAAAACAGCTCTGACCGCTCAAGGCATGGACTCCACAGGACCACTGTAGGTGTACTGGCACAGAGAGATATATCATCAACAGATCTTTTAAGTCATGTAAGATGTAGGTCAAAGCTTCAATTAATAAGACCGATTGATTAGCCTGACATTTAAGAACTGGAATCAGACTGAAAAGTCTAAAAAATGAGTGGAGGTCAACTGAAACTATTCTTTCACGTTCCTCAAACCAGTCCTAAATAACTTTTACAGTGTGACAGAGAGCATTATCCTGCTAACAAAAGGTCATTGGAATTAGGGAATAGGCTACTGCTGCAATAAAGGGATGTACTGAATCTGCAACAGTGTTTACTTAGGTAGTACTTGTCAAAGGAACATCCACGTGTACACAACAGGATACAAGGTTATTCAGCAGAATACTGCTCAGATCAACACGCTGCGCTGCCTTCATTCAATAGAGCACCCTGGAGACATCGATTTTCCTAAGTAACGGACACAGATGTGTACCCAGCTGTCCAAATAACAAAAAATATATTTCATCAGGCCAGGCATTCTTCTTTTATCACTGTTTCAGAGGTCTACAGGAGTCAGCATGGAAATACTTTGTGTTCTTACACCATTCATTAAAATTTACAGTATTTGGCAGACACTCATATCCAGAGACATCCCATACATTTATCTATTCATACAAATAAGCAAATGGGTGTAAAGGGCCTTGCCCATAGTGGTGGTTTGGTGGTGCTGGGAATCGAACCCTGGTCTTTTTGGTATGAGTCCAACAACTTGATCACTAAGCCACCATTTCCCACCCATTCCACTATATCCAGAATTAAGTTTCTCAGCGATGTGATCTACAGTAACTCTTCTGTGGAATCAGACTAAACCCTCGCATTTCCTTATCTGTCCGATCTTATTCACATCGCCACTTCCTCTCATTTTCTCAGATCCTCTTCCTCCATTCACCTTTCTGTGCCCTCAGCCCTGCTCAGTACTTTAGGGAGTGGAGCCTTTAGTTAGTCAGCGCCTGTACTTTGTAACTCTCTTCCACCGGACAAACGTAATATTGATTCTCTCTCTTTTTAAAAATCCAGACTCAAAACCTTTTTATGTCACCAAATCCTTCTCTCTGTAATTTGCTTTGTTTGTATTTTCTGTTGGCAGACGTCCTTATCCAAAGCGACTTACTTTTATCTGTTTTATACAACTGAGTAAATGCCGGTAAAAGGGCCTTGCTCAGGGGCCCTGCAGCGGCATGCTTGGTGGTGCTGGGAATCAAACCCCGATCTTCCAGTTAGCAGCCCAACATCTTCACAATCACTGTGCTACCACTTCCCCGTGTTACGAAAAGAGCTTATGAATAAAATGTATCTTTATAATAATAATAATAACACATTTTATTTATAAGCTCTTTTCGTAACACAGGGAAGTGGTAGCACAGTGAACCTTGGCTGTGCTGGGTGTGTCACCGGCTCACTTTGAGCAGATCTGGTAGGTACTTTATACCAGGAAAACCCCACAAGAGCTGCTGTTTAAAAGACCCAAACTAATTCAGATCTTTACAAATGCCCAATTTTCTTTCTCACATCAACTGATTAACACATCACTCACTTTTTGCCTAAAATATTCTGACAGGTACCAATGTAATGATCTAATGTTAATCACTGATATTTGATTGGGTTTAATGTTATGTCTGATTACTCTAGATTAAACAAATGAGCCTGATGAACAGATAAACAACACGGTTTCAGAAAAAGAATTGCGTTATTGTGTGTTATGGTGTTCTTACGTCACTCGTTTTGTTTACACACAACTCGCTTGACTGGGCGCTGTTCATGTCAGGCCTGAAAGTGACATACGTTCGGCTTTATTCAGTCTGTCTTCGTCATTTGTTTGGATCCGATCGCATAAATGCTGACCCCATCATCTAAAGGAGCTTCTAAAGGATAACACGAAGCGCAGATTAAAGCCTGGCTCGCAGTTTGTTAGCATTTGGCTAATGATGTCAATATAATGCAGTGATTACAACACAACTAGCTTTAGCCAGCTAGCATCGAGTCAATGCAGCAGCCAGGCGAGTTCTGACCGTCGTTCAAGAAGCATTGTTTTAAACATGATGTTTAATCGGTGTTACTGCCATTTAAATACAGTATTTTGTAAACGCGTCTCTTACCTCTGTTGTCAACGCCACGCAATAATCTGTTAGATGTTTCTGTATACCTCCTCTTCATGAAACCAGTTACACAGGCCAAAGCAATCACACCCAGAACAGCGGCACTGACAGGGTGAGCACAGAGTCAATGATCGACGTTTCTCAAGCAGGGCTCTCTCATTTCTAATTAATATCTCTTGTACATAAAATTACATAAAATATTCTTTTACATAAAAAGGTACAATTTAGAACAGATTAATACCATAAAAAAATCAAATAAAAGGGCAGGTTTGATTTTTTTTTTTTTACAACTAGGACATAAAAAAAATTCTTGAAGAAGGAAAGGTTGGCTGAATAACATGGAGGCGTATGGTACATGACATGGAGATGATGTATCTGGTGTAAATTGTCTTTCCGTCACTATCTTCAGTTACATATGCTGATCTCCATGGTTTAGGATATTACAAACTATTTTAGGAAGCTGGCATGATGAAGAGGGGTTTCTGTCAAAGCTAGCAGGACTGTTGTCTGTGGTGGTGGATGGGATTGATGAGTAGAATCTGTGGGAGTATGAGGGATTGGTAGGGGGAGACTGGGACCAGACAGTGTTGGTAGGGAGAGACTGTGAGACCTGTATTAGTCTAGCGGGACTGTGTGAAAGCAGTAATAAGTAAATAAAGAGACTGTGAGAGAGTGGGTGGAGGCAGGAAGGATATGAAAGAGGGATTATTGGGCCAGGCAGTTAGTATTAGTGAGATTTACACTTACAGCATTTAGCAGACGTCTTAGGGGAGCAATTGGCGCTTAGGGGCCTAAATCAGTGGCCCAGCAGTGGTGGCTAGGTGGTGAAGGGACTTCCGGCCAACACTTTAACCACTGAACCACCATAGGAAGTAAATTAGCAGTAGTGTATTTATAGAAAGTGGTATGCTAACCCCCTCTTTTCCCATGACAAGACAGTGTTTGAATTATTACTAATAATTGGTGTTTATAAGACAGAATTTCCTTTTAGTTTTTTAGGGCTTTCGAATTTTAATTTTTTAAATTAGAGATTCATTTATTTTTGCATTTCCCTTTATAGCCCGGTCAAAGCACAACATTTAAAAAAAGCCTAAAGCCTGTGAATCTTTGCCTCACAAAATTATTATTAGATTTTTGAGAATGTCTTCTTCAAACGAAAGACGTTTTTCTGAACTGTTAACATTTACCAAGAATTTCTCAGTGCTTATGGACATTGAGCACTTCTGCTTTTCTCTGAGTCTACACTGAAGAGGACTTGATCTGGAGCATAAACACTTCTGGACTGCTAAAAAAGACTGAACAGAGACTGCATTTTTTAAGGGTGCTCAGGAAAAACATCATCACCCAGTGATTCCTGGTGTCCTTTTATCAGTGCTCTATAGAGAGCCTACTGCCCAAGCTCGATGATGGTTGTCAGGAGTGAAAAAGGGTGGTGTCATATAAAACAAAATTGCAGTAAATACAACAAAGTTTGTGAGTTTGCAGAAATTCAGGACAAAGTCTAAGGGGACACTAAAACACGAGTATATTTAATCAGCCATTCAAGTGGGTATACGCCAATATTATTCCCCAGAAGCATATGATGTATATGAATAAGTAGTAATGTGAGATTAGACTGTTAGAAAATATTGTAGCCAGGTATAAATTCTGCTCAGACAGTATTGGTTTGTGGAAGTAGGTGAGGTTGGTAAGGAGAGGCTGTCTAAGCAGGTTGTGTAAGGAAGGGGGGGTAGAAATGAAAAGAAAACTAACACTCCTGTGCCACCCTGCACCTTACTTTTGATGCTGAGTGTTATTAGTGTTAAAGCTCTGTTATTTGTATTAACTGAATTAAGTATATTAGAGATAGAGAAACACTGAAATGTTGGGATACCCATGGTGTGGTGAGCGGTGGCTCATGGTTAAGGTGTTGGATTGTCAACCCGAAGACTGTGGGTTCAATTCCCAGCTTCACCTAGCCACCGCTGCTGGGTCCCTGAGCAAGGCCCTTAATAAGCTGTTAATAAGATTCAAGTAAACAAAAATTGAGAGTTTATTATTTAATTTTCTTTTTGTCTAAATTAATGTTAACTATTAACTAGTAATCTTTTACTGAAGTATGAACAATAAGGCAAAAAGAAAATAGCTGAAAGGCTTTTCTTATATTCCATTAAAGGTCCAACACCTATACAGTGGCACAGCATCTAGGGGGCACCAAATTAATGATCCTTTTATACCTTAAAAATTTGCCCGGTAATGCAGGTTTTCATGATGGCCCCCCTTATAGCTTACACCTTGTCACAAGGGAGGTCAGGAGGGGGCGAGAAAACTGACTTTGTCCCTGGGAGCTGAAAACCTTAGCTACTCCTCTGCACCAATAATTCTTGATGACTTTTACATAAGTTACTCTGAGATGTAAAACATTCACCATTTTAACAACCTATTATATAAATAAATAAGAGTGTCTCGGACACCATGCGTTGTGTATGCATTCGGTTTTATTGAAGAAGTGAGATATTAAGTGGCGCCATTTTACCACTTTAAAATGTACAACAAAATTGAGACATTTATTCAATCATGATACAAAAATACACATCTTAGTGACCTTCATATTAATAGTAATAAATAGTTACTCATGCACCTACAATAAAAAGGCACAGAAAACAGTCACTTAGTAGTCATAAAAATTACCAACTACTTTACCAAAAGATCATTCAGATATCAATACAGGTGACTACTGGAACATTATATCCCGATGGTGAAAACACATACACATCATTTGTTTAACCTTAATAAATATGCAAATGTCGTATATAGCTATACACATAATTATATAAATTAAACTGTGCTGCTGTAAACACAATGTAAACAAACGAAATTCACGCCGCACTTCTGATAATAAGAGCATCATATATACTTTATATACCTTTATATATATATATATATATATATATATATATATATATATATATATATATATAAGGTATATATAAGGTATATATATATATACCTTTCAGCACTCCAAATGTCTTGTGTACTGGGTTCGAAAAAATAAAACAGGCAGTATACAGCTTTATATACATCGTCTATAGATAAGCCTGAGCTCACGTGAGCCTGAAATCTTATCAAAAACATACTCGTCATGTGGTCACACTTTTGAAAGCTTGTTCACAGACAAATATGCATGAACGTGTGCAGACGCAGTAACTGCAGTTGGAGAGGAAGACTGCGCTTGGGGAAAACCAATAAAAATGAATGCACGTACGAGGCACTGTTAATCTGAGGTCTGTTCACCTGCTACAGTTTTGAAATGATAAATCTCTAAGGCCAATTTGATATTATTCTCGTCAGTTTCCTAATCGATTAAGGTGCTATAGGTCGAAGGTCATGTAATGAATACAGGTGTCTTTTGGAAACTGGTTAGCGTGTACGGCACTGCACAGCGGTAACAGTGCACTGAAGTAGTTTCGAAAGAGAACGCAGTCGATAGTGGATAGAGTGTTGCACTTGCATCATTGGCAATGGCTCGAAATCATCACTTCGTCTTACTAAAAATAGAAAATAGTCTTAGACTCCTTTTGAAGGCAATGCATATCTGGCAATAAAGTGTAAAATTAAAATTACTAAAATAAAACCACATTCACTAATGTGACATGTGACACGCTTTAGAAAAAAACAACAACGTTAGATTTCATTAGCACCCTAAAGAGTTCTTTGTTTTCACCCTGTTGGGACAAAAAAGGATTCCCTTTAAACAGATTGAAACAGAAAAAAACTTTTAAAAGCTTAGGAACCCTTGAGGAACCCCTTTTATGAAAAACTTTTATGAAATTTATCATCCAAAAACAAGCATCCTGGTTAAATCAGAGGTCCTTTCATTTCTCCTTATGAATCTTAGGTACTTTAGTAAGTTTATGTCACTTTTAACAAACTGTTCGATTCTGATTCGATTCAGTTTCTCAATACAGCGTTTTGTTTTGTGTAAATGTTTGATTACAACACAAAGAAAGTAAATCTGCAGTCAAATTCATGGCAATTTTTTTACCCAGCTGTATTATTATTTTATTTATTCTGAACATATTGGACATTTCTTTATATCTAATAATATAATATATTTATACAAAATTCTTTATATATAATAAATTATTATTATAATTTATTTATTATAATTATTATTATAACTATTATTCTTTATATATAATAAATATACCATTTTGTTATATTATTGTATGAGTATTTCGTCAACGTTGTTTTTTTTAACCAACCCACACTCAGCTCTCTGCCGCCCCCTATAGGAAATTCGCGCTTTAAAATAAACCTCCAGGAAAACCTACACAAAAATTGAACATGGAATGACTTGCTTAACTACAAGGGATGGGAAAAAAACCTAAAAATAAAAGAGGCACAGCAGGCCATTCTGATCGTTCCACAATGTGTCTAATGTAACATTTAGTTGTCTAGAAAATTATCCCGGAAGCACAATTGAATAGAACGAACCAAAAACTTGAGGAAGATTTTATGGATTTGAAGAGAATATGGCATGTTCATCAGTCCACCTTACACTAAAAATAGCTTTTTAAAAAAAAAACTTAAATGGATTCAGGAGTGCATGAATTAATTTCTTGTTTTTCGAGAAAAAAAAAATCACATAATGCTTTATAAAGAAGAAAATCTAGCAAAATAAATACAATATTGCACCTTCAATAGAATACTTAACATAGAAAGGCAACTACTAAACATTATTATAAATCACATCTGTATTATGGTGCACTATACACAATCAATCAAGTTGTGTAAGATCTATAGAACATGTTAGTCTTAATCTATACAAACCATTCTTTACAACAGGAATTAACAGTAGAATCTGTTTCAACATATTTACAGTGCATATATTTATATTAACCAACGAAAAAAACCTCACTTATACTTGTATACCCTGTAATGCCTGCTAATAATACAATGTAGTTCTGGGTCTCTTATTAAACATATACGGTATCCCTATTTGAAGGAATTATAGTGATGAGAAACTTATGCAAGCTGCAGATTAACTGTAATACCAACACAAGATTCTAACTGCAAGTAAAATATCCGAATAGGTCTACAGTCCAAATGCAGAAAAGTTTAAAGATCTCATGAAAATCCACACTGTTATTCTGATACTTAAAATGATATTTGTTTCTAACTAGTGCGCACTAAAGAAAATGCTTTTAAGAGACTGTTTAGGGCACATTTTAAAGAACCGATATATATCTGTTTGACTCAACGTTCCTAATCGAATATAAATCATAGATGTCCTACAATAAAGCACACTTTTACAATAAATATGGTACATGACACTGCTCTTCAACACGGAAGTATCATGCAAACAAAGATATCGAAATGAAACAGCGGTCTCGTAAGACCACGAAGATGCTTCAGTAGTAACAATTAGGATCATACTAAAGTCATAGAAAACTTGTTCAAGTGTTAGTTTGTACAATTTTCAAAAATGACACTTATCATGCAGTGAAACACACAGCCAAAAAAATCGAGCAAATTCACCATGCATCAGAATGTCACTGCTTCAGGAAACCCTCGACTCAGCTTTCTTTCTAAAGTGAAAAACCATTTGCTATAATTGCAATTCGAGTGCAACTCTTCAGCAGACATTTTTTTCCCTCCATCTCCATCAAAAATGTAAACAGTGCTCGAAAGAAGAATATTGCTGACACGTCACGTCTCCATCCTATTGTAGTTATTCACCACAAGGTGAAACGCCAGCGAGCTTTAAATACCCGGCTGTGCTTCACCCACAGTGAACACTTTATGGAAGTCCTGTTTTGCTACTTGACTTTTTAAGATGCCAGAAGTTGCCTCTGCAATGAGAGTTGCATACCTGATTGTGCCATCAATGCAATAAGAAATGGCTTTTTTTTTTTTTTTTTTGAAGTAACTCTTAACAACCTCTTGAAAATATTTGACCACTACGATTCTTTTGGCACCAGCGCGCTCTTACTAAAACGACACATTCGCCGGTACTCTAAAGCTATACTTAATCACGGGGGGGGGGAAGGAAACCCCTCATTACTGAGCTCATCCAGACAATGCAGCTCTGTTAGTTAAATGTTCCCTTTCTCCCGAAGGAAAGGACTCCTGTCAGCCTCACAGGTCCACCATGGCACTCTTGGCCAGCTCTTTAGTGCCCTGGAGAATTCTCTTCATATGACCCACCTTCGAGATCCCCAGATCCTGTGTAAATAATAATTAGATATTGTTAGTATAGGAAACAAATAACATCAGCTTGACACAGTGGTAATTTATTTTTATCTATGTAGGTTGCTGTGTATGCAGATAAGTAATTAAATGTTTTTGTTTATCCCCTGTTCAAGTAATTTTTTTTAAATAAATAAGATATTTACTAAATAAATCTGAATTAGAAATACATATATAATATATTAATATTATACAATACATATATTAGCTGGAGTTGAAAAAACTTGAGTGTCCTGACTCTGACTGAATCCCACTTTGAGATGGAACACCGACCTCCTCACTTAACATTAGTGTCCAATCTCACTAATACTATTATGGCTAAATAAACAAATTCTTATACTAACACTCCAAAATCTAGTGGAACGCTTTTGAAGTGTGAAAGTTATTATAGAATTAAGAGTGGCACTGAATATCTATCTAATGGTCAGGTGTCCCAATACTTTTGACTATTCTGTGTATATAAACAGGGAAAACTATATACAATTATAAAGAAGTAAACTAGTAACAAATACTAGTACTTTTTTTTTCCAAATAAAAATGAAATAGTATTCAATTAAATTTGATGTTAGATATCAATACATTAATTATCTGCTATAATGTGCACAACCTGAAACATGACACGTGACAGGGGGATCTGAAATGAGGTGGAACACAAACTATTAAAATGACACATTTCACTTTTTGCTATAATTGTCAACCCGGAAGAAGTTTGTTGTATTGGTTGCATATTGTATATAACTGGTGGCCTAAAGAGGCCTGTATACTATATTATATATTCATGCCATACTTTATGCCACTATATCTTAGCGACATGAAGTATTATTTTAATTAGATGTATTAATTTATTTCCAACTGTTTCTTTCGACTGCACTGCTTCCAGTATGTGTATGTGGATGTTAAATTTTTTGTCCAGTCAGGTTTCAGTTTCTATGTGCTGCCATCTTAATCTCATCTGCCAAAGCCTTTAAAATCAGTAGTGCTGCCCATGTAACTTAAACTATACTAGCGGTGGCAGATTGCTAATTGGTTAATATTATTAAAGACTGTTTCTTAACCAAATCAGATTTTTAAACTTGCCTCCTGAAGCCCGCTATCTGGCGCATGATAACATCAGCATTTTTCCATCCTATGATTGGTTAATTAGAGTAAATTCCTTAAGCCCATTTCGACTAGCAAAACACACTCTACAGTTGAATTAGAATTTTTACGGCCACAATGGCTGCGGGAGGAGAAAAATGTACTTGCTCTCGGACATGCTTAAAAATATGTTTTTAACTTTCCGGAAATGTTAGACATTGTGAGTTGAGGTCAGCTAACCCTGAAGATAACTAGCTTGTCTCAGCCTGAGGAAAAATGTGTTCACCACTAAGCAATTGGGTGGTGAACCAGTGCCAACAACCGGTAACGCTGGCTTACAGGCTTTAAATGTGCTTTATAGTATTATAAAGATAAAATATTAATTCTGCTCCAGATGATGTGGGGAAGTGGTAGCGCAGTGGTTAAGTTGTTGGACTACCAACTTGAGGACCTTAACCCCAATTGCTTAGTTGTATAACAAGGAATATTGTAAGTCGCTCTAGATAAGGGCGTCTGCCAAATGCTGCTTATGTAAATGATGTGTGTGGTACAGTTGCGGTTGTAGTGTAGAGGTTTGGAGTCTTAAATAAAAATGATTTTCATCCTCAATATGTGAACACTCTCTCACTCTCTCTGTAATGCCACGCCGTGTTATACTGCGTTTCTGTATAGTATTAATGGTTTACATAATATTGAAGTGATAGTGATGGTAGTAAGAGGTGTATCAGTCGGGTAAATCCCCACTGAAGGTACCAAATGCACCGCCCACCACTGATTAATATATATATAACATGCACTGTTTTTTTATATATAGTTTTTCCAATGACTCTCATTTTGGTGTGTTTCTGCTGGGGTGATTTATGTGACATTTAACACAATACGAGCAATGAAACCTGAAAATACTCAACAAGTGCAAAAGATGAGAAAATATTGTACGCTGAACTGAAAAGCGTCCATGATGTTTCAGCTACTGGCTAAACGTTTTTATTCTCCATAGCTGTTAAAGTGTATTTTGGTTTGGCAGCAGATTTGCACTTGTTAGATATGTTTCATTTCATCTCCTGTTCCCGCCATGTGACGACACACTCTCTCTTTCTCGCTCTCTCTTTCTCTCTCACACACACACACACACATACACCTTCTTGTATTCATCAAGCACAAAACGGCATGCTTGTCACATCTTAGCAACGGACACCAGTGAATGCATGTGTCTATAACACACAACACAAGCTGATGCATGTGTCACACTATGCTACAGGTGCAGTCGCACTTTTTCACTGTCGGCAATGTAAACCTCCGTTCCTTCACCTTTCACTGACTCTAGTCTATAATCTAATCTCAATACCTTCCAAAAGGCCAGAAACAGTTAGTTAGCATGTAAGAAAGTTCAAGTCCCAAACAACACTCGCACAAAGGAAGCCAAGCAGAGCAGTGCAGCACAAAACAGCAAAGAGGGTCAAGGTGAAAGAAGACAGAAAAGATACAGAGACAGAGTCAGTGAAAGTGAAAGGGAGAGAAATAAAGTTCTGTTTATCATAAGGGATAGTGTGAGGCACGAATGGGGCGTGTGTGTATACCTTCAGGTCCCTCCTTTCCAGGTGCAGGAGCTCGGAGCCGCGGATATCGTGGCGGATGAAGGTGTCTTTGTATTCCCCCAAGCTGAGCTGCTCCAGCCAGGCGCCCACCTCCTCAGTGCCCCACCTCTGAACTACACAAGTCAAGAGCAACAAGGCCCCTTCAGTCTCCAAGCCCCGTACAAGCCGCAAAGGACATGAGCACATGGAGTCAGGGGGGCCGAAGACAAAATGAAACAAAACAACAACAACAACCACAAAGGAAGGCAGGAATTATAAAACAGAAAGAGAAGACAGAGAAAGGAGAGGCGGCAGCAGCTGGCAAAAAGAGGGTTAAACAGGTATTGGTTTGGTACGGAGTCTCTGGTCACTGGTAAACACCCAGAGGGTAAATTCTGCCATGCAGGTTATCGAAAAAGGGACATTCACTACTGCATTCAGAGCAGACACAAGAACAGCCAGAGAGAGAGAGAGAAAGAGAACGAGAGAGAGAGAGAGAGAGAGAGAGAGAGGTGGGGAGGGCAGTTAAGCCTGTTCACCCTAGAAATCTATGTCTGGACCCTAAACCATGGTTTCATCTGTCCTCTTCCATCCATCCGGCAATACACTTGCTCATCCACAGGCAGGAAGCCATGCGTCTGTCATACACACTTTTAAACAAATATACTGACATCATTCCAGAACACTACTGAAACCCCCGGAGCAATTTCTGTTTCTTGTGTGCACTGATTTGTAATAGTTCTAATCGTGCTAATTAGTAAAAAAATTGAATCCAATATAAATTTGAATTTGTGCCCATGTTAACGGGTTCCCGTACAGGAGTCATAACGGTTTGTACCTGCTGTTCACGTGTAGACACATAAGACTGTATCTGACTCACAGGACAACATCATGTACAGAGGAAGTGCAGGATGCTCATGGATGGTTGGGTTGTATTGAGGACATCACAGAACAGAGGAACTCAGAGAACTCTTTGGGAAGGGATACAGATACTACATGAAGTTCTATGGCATCAAACAAGCCTCCTACCACTGCTGTGTATGTTTAAAGAGGTCAGACATGTAGTGATTTCAGTCCCCGCTGGGGCATTAGTTAAAAATAAGTTTGGTTTTGGTATCATATGACACTATGGCATTTCTTTCAGGTGCCAAATGCACTCTGATAGCACTACGTTCCAGCAATGCAAGCTTCCAATGTCCAATGAATATTGTTTCAAGTGTTCCATGTCAGAAATCCACATGCTCTTACCTGACTGTGGGCTGGATTTCTTCAGTGCTTTTTCTTTCTTGAACTTTGGCACAATACGGAACATACCACTTCGGCTGTTTCTCTTGCCATACTCCAGGGAGTGGTCCTACCACAAACATAGAATTCAAATAAAAATGTTGTGCTCATGCATGCTAGGCATATTGTTCATGGAAATGTTGAGTATACCGGTGACGAGCACATTGCGGTGGTGCGTTTCGGTGGTGAGAATGGTAGAATGGTATTAGAATGTAGGACACATTGTTAGTTAGAATGTTGTTGGTGTAAGACTGTTGCTAAGGGGAAATGTTGGGCATTTACATTTCAGGCATATGGCAAACGCCCTTATCCAAAGAGACTTACATCTATCTCTTTTATACAATGGAGCAATTAGGGGTTAATGGCCTTGCTCAGGGGCCCAACGGTGGTAACTTGGTGATGCTGGGAATTAAATCCACAACCATCAGGTTAGCAGCCCAACACCCTAAAAGTAGGCTACTATGGATAAACATGGAAAAGCTAGGCATATTGGTAATGAACATGATAATATAATTATGTGCATGTTTTTTTGTTAATAAAATGGACATTTTGGTTTTCGAGACACACTTTATACTGTCATATTCAAAAGTAACATCAAAACTGTTAAAAAAAGCAACAAATGCCCCAAAAAATGACTGAAATGTCCATTGCTAACATACCCCACCCCAGTATATCTATAACAACACACCAGCATTCTTATTATTTAAAGTAAGTCTGCATTTTGTGTATCCTGGCAATAGACAATCTAGTAAAGTGTGTTGGTGATTTTGCTGATGTGCCATTTGTTAAAGGGGGTAATAATCATGTTGGTGATTGATATGTTTGAATCAGCATCTTTAACGCTGATGATAGACTGGCAGCACATGTTGATGATGGGAATGTTGGTGTTAAAGATGTTTAATTGTGCTGGTAATAAATGTGTTGGCATTGTGTATGTTAACAACGGCTGTGTAGTTGATGTGCTTGTTGCTGATTGTTGTGTTGGTATTAGACGGGTTGGTGCTGGTTGGCGTCATGTGACTAAAGTTTATGTTGAATATACAGTAATCCGATGGGTTTACCTCCTCGTCATTGGGCTGGAGAATGTGGTAAAGCCAGGGAATCTCAGTCAGCTTGCCCAACTCCACCTCAACACACTGCAAAGCACTGGACAGCAACTCCTCATCAGGAGGTTCTAGTTGCTGTACAGACACAACCCCCCCCCAGGATGAAGCAGGATAGACATAGACTATGATGTGCACACAAAAGTAGACCAGAATCTTTTAAAAAATGCCTTACCAATGACACTCGTCCCACGAGAAGTGACTCAGTCTCATTGTGTAGTGCCTTCACTGTGCTGGTCACCTCAATTGCCGTGTTCCTGGTCAGACTCTGAAAGAAACATATCCAACAGATTACAATACAACAAACCTTTAGTCAAAGCATATGTGCAAAGTTATTTTACGATTCAAAAGAAGATTAGATGTTAAGATTAAAGATTAGACTATCTCACTTCAGGGAACTTGGGGTGAGTTTTGTTGATTGCGTGAGATGCAGCATTGACAGCATGAGCAAGCTCTTGTTCCAGGAGTCCGTTTGTCTTGGCTGCCTCACAGATCCTGGTAATAAGCTCCTCAGCTGAACGGGCACACATCTGGACAATTGCAGCTTCTTCCTCCGTGGCTAGATCTACAGAGTGCTGAGAGTACAGGTGTGGCCTCAGTGGAGGCTTGTCATACTTCAACTTGTCCTCCCAGGACTTCAGCGTGTTCTCAAACGCCTGTGAAGGAGAAACAAGGGCAGAAAGTTTAACTGAAGAAGCAGAACTTGGATTGTGTAGTCTACACCTGCACACTACTACTCACCCTATCTCTGGTCAACATCTGGGCTCTATTCTTGTGCTGAATCTTAATAACTCCAGGTGGCTGAATCCAGGCTTCTCCATCCACTTGTATAGGCACTCCTTCATCTCCCAGAATGGTAATCTTCACTGTGCGACACTATGATAACAACAGGAGGTCGATATCATGTAAGTGGGTTATTACAATATGGAGGATTAATAGTAATATGTCACTAAGAATGGTAACATTTCACATTTTAGAATGTAAAGTTCACCTGTGCAATACGGTGGTGCTGCAGCTTGATCACTCTGGACACCGCCATTTGCATACTCCCAAACACTGCCACTACCTCCAAGATTTTATCATCAAATGATGGAGCACAGAATATCTGGATGGAGTAGAAAACATGCAGCAGGATATTGTTTAATTAGTTTTTATTGATTCCATCTGTAGCACAAGGTAAATGCTAGGAAATGATTAGAATATTTTTAACTCATCTGCTAAAATCGATCATTTGGCTTTAGACAAAGTTGTAATAAACCACTTTCTCTTTAAACATTCATTCATTCTTTTTCTATACCCGCTTATTCCCTAATTCGGGGTCATGGGGATCTGCTGGAGCTCATCCCAGCCGCCTCTGCAAGGGCAAAAGGCAGGAGGGCGACACCCTGGACAGGTCGCCAGTCCATCACAGGGCCACACATACACACACTCACTCACTCCTATGGGCAATTTAGAATCATCAATCAACCTAACATACATGTTTTTTGACCGTGGGAGGAAGTAAACCCATGCAAGCATGGGGAGAACATGCAAACTCCACACAGAAAGACCCCTGGCCGGGAATCGAACCCGCAACAGTGCTAACCACTAAGCCACTGTGCTGCCCCTCTCTTTAAACAATGCTGGGTAAATATCATAATTTGTTAGGCAAACCTTGGCTAGTTAGGCAAAAATGACAAAATGGATAAAGCCAGCTGCATCAGGAGAATGGCGCCGTCATGAACAATATATTACATTGAGTTCAGATTAAAGTGCAAATGAAATAAAAGGCTTTCAGGGCAGTAGACGGCAACAATTACAGTAGTGTTAGAACTGTTCTCAGGAGCAAGTGAGCGTAAGTCTTTAGTGGGGGTTTGTGATCCAGGTTAGTACTTTACTATTAATACACCTTCGTGCAAACCCTTTAAAGAGGAAA
Source organism: Bagarius yarrelli (assembly GCA_005784505.1). Lineage (NCBI taxonomy): Eukaryota > Metazoa > Chordata > Actinopteri > Siluriformes > Sisoridae > Bagarius > Bagarius yarrelli. The sequence continues at coordinate 145,192 of VCAZ01000027.1, forward strand.
TAAACAGGAATATAACCCTAGGGAATGTGAGTCACTTCTTCTGAGAGAAAATCTGGATTGGTCTTCATGTTGGATTTGGTGCAGAGCTGTTTAAAAGCATGTGGTTAACATGTATCTGAATGTTTTGCATAATGACACAAAAGATTGCTTGTCTTAGTAATTGAAGTTTTTTATCGGCGTGTGTGGAGAATCGCTGCAGCATTTGGCAGACACCCTTATCCATTTATCTCTTTTATACAACTGAGCAATTGGGGGTTAAGGGCCTTGCTCTGGGCTCACAGTGGTGGCATGCTGGTGCTGGGAATATAACCCTGGTCTTTTTGATATCAGTCCAACACCTTAACCACTAAGCCACCACTTTAGAAACACAACCAACTTGTTTTGGACCAAATAAACGTTAGGGAGTATATATATATATATATATATATATATATATATATATATATATATCTATATATATATATATATATATATTATATATATTATTTTATTTATTTATTTATTTATTTATTTATTTTCTCCAGAAATATTTCTGTTGTCATGCATGTTTTATTTTCTTCCTGTGTCAAAAAAGCATGTGAACACCACATACTCGCAATTCCCACATGGAAATTCCCAACAAGGATAAATTCAGATAGTAACCAACTTTAGATTCAAACTCCTGATTTCAAACATCAAACTCCAAACACCACAAACGACAAAGTTCAAACCCATAAATAAAGAACATCTTTTACCACCAGGAGAAAAGATTATTATTATTCTATTCACATGGATAATTCAGGGATTTGTAGGGACACTTACATCATCTTCTTTGGTCCCACCCCAGAAGTTGGTTCCTCCTGCGTAGCTGGGGATGTTCAGTACAGCAATGCCCTGGAGACTGGGGAGCGGGATGTACTGTCCATCACACTGCAAAAGCCATCACACACACACACACACACACACACACACACACACTTGACGATTGAGTTCTGACTTTTTTTAGAGTGTAAATAACCAGCAGGTCATAAAAAAACATCAGTGTTTGCTTCTGTCTGATTTATATTTATACACAGAACCAAACTAATGTTCTGACAGCGGCATTAAAAAAAGATTACAAAGGACAGTACAATTATAGAATTCATGAGCTAGCTTGTAAATACTGTGTATTAAAAATTAACCTAATATTCTGGTCTCACCTCTAACTGCACTTTTTGCTCCAGGTTCTTGTAGGTTCTCTGCAGTAGCTCTTTAGTGCCTAAGACTCCGTACCACATCATATTTTTGGTGCGACTCCTACCACAAGGAAACCATAAGGAAAAAAAAATAAAAATTACATTTATTATCATCTAACAACTAGCATAAAATCAGAAGAAAGGAGAAGTTCCGACCTGCATTTCTCAGGATGTTCTTCACGCTTGTTGTTAAACTCCAGTGAGATCTTGGCATCCAAACCGATCCCGAAGTAATTGTTCATGACGCACTTCTCCAAATACCCCTCTCTATAAAAATGTAAAATGAGCATAAATCCTAATATTGTATATAAGTTTGGTTTATGATTAAAACAAGTTAACACACACTGTGTGTGTATATGTGTGTGTATGAATTAGGAGGTGTGTCAGTAGAGCTTACAGTGAATCTGGGTCAGGGTCAATGAACGGTGTGGCTCCAAATGGATCAATGTTGGCAAGTAACATCTTGCTGATGATTGAGCTTCCAGCTATGGAGGCAGCAAGACCTGCACGCAAGCCTGTAATACAGCAGATTCGAGACATGCAGAACTAAATATTTAAATAAACAATAAACACTCCCTCCTTCCTAGAACATGATTAAGTACCTGGACAGATGATGCGAGTGTTGAGGACAGGAAGGTTTTCTTTACTTGTGGTGAAGGGAGGAATGGAGAAAGAGCCGCAGGACTGTGTGCTGCGACTCACACGCCGCTCCGTAGGTGAACAGGGTGACTTCGCCGCTATAGCACCAAAACAAAGATAAGCTTATGCATACACATAGGGGGTCGCAGAGGAATCTTCTCTCTTTGATCAAATATTTGATTTTATGTGAATGAGTGTAGCTCTAAGGCAGGTGTGCTTTATAAAGTGACCACTGACCACTGATCTGAGAGCGAGTGAAGGTAGGGTTATCAAATTAATACCCACAAACACACAACATTGTGGTCCATACATAATGTACATAAATGGTAAAAAAAAAAAAAAGATACACTGATGAACCATATACCATTTTACCACTAGAGGGCATCATCACATTTTTTAAAACTTTTTCTAAAACATACTGATTTTAAATGAATTTTGTTTAACGACACATACAGATACACATGTGCACTAATTGGTTGTTGACTGAAGATTTTAAATCCACTTAGTGCAGGTTGAACTTACAGGGCAGACTCTCCAGCTCTTTGGTGTCCTCGTCCTTCTCATTGTCCTTGTTTTCCTCCTCCATGTCCTTTTTGATGTCTGTAGGAGACTGAAGGTCCTGTTCTTCCGTATGTGCATTCTGTTCATCCACCACTAGGGAGCAGAAACAAATCAGCTTGCTACAAAATTATTTTTCATAGTTTAATAATCATCACTGTCTTGTCATTATTACTTTTCTCCGCCTGCTTGATGATCTGCCTGATCGCTTTTTTCAGGCTGTTTGCACGCAGCATGAGCTGCTCACGTGGCCGAAAGAGTTTGTGTGGAGAGTCCTTCTCGGTTACATTCTCCTCCATTTTCTCCTTCAGCTCATTCAGGGACTCCTCGCTGTAATCTTCCTCGTCCAACTCCTCTTCCTCCAGCTCCTCTTCTACAATAGGTGGAGTGGTGAGAGAAGGAGGACTTATTGCCTGAGCCTCTGTGTTCAGGGTCTGCAGGAGTGAATCCAGCTTCTCGTTCAGCACTGCACACTGTACCGAGAGGAGACACGCATCACTATACAGCTTAATTATACCGTTTTATTCTCAAAAGATACCATTAATTAGGGTATAGTATAAGCTTGAAGTGACAGCAAATACACAAACCGGGAATTTGTTTCATACACACCGTCTTCATGCATTTAACAGTTTCTAAAATGGTTAGAATGTACCATTATCTAACTAACCTTTTTAGTTGGATTGATCGTTTTACATCTCCGTTATATTGCCAAAAGTTTGTAGACACCTGATCATCAGATCTTTTTGTGGTTGCTCTATAAAATATCGCTACAAATTCTGTCTTTGTATGTTGTATTAATACTGTACATGATTTTTTCACTGGAACCAAGAGACCCAAACACTGCACCATTAAGACATGCTGTGTTCTGATTGGAGTAGAAAAACATAAGTGTTCTGCAAAAGGCCCGACCTGAACACCACTAAACACCTTTGGAATCAAGTGAAATGCTGATTGATATACAGACCTTCTCACCTGATGTTAGTGCCTGATCTCAGTAATACTATCGTAGCTGAAATATAACACAAATCTCACATTCAAGCTCTTAAATGTGGTGGAAAGAATTACTTGAAAAGTAACAGCAAAATGGGCAGTAAAGCTGGAATCAGATCTCCACAAATGTTTAGTAATATGGTGTGTGTTTGTGTAACACTGTTGGGACAGAATTGCTCACACACAATCGCAATGTGTTAAATATAAGTTGGCCCTTTCTTCCTTTTGCGGTTGAACTGCCAATTGCTGCTAAATTGGAAGTACATGGGCATTCATAAAAGCGAAGTAATGGTGAAAAAGCGGGAAACTCCAAGGAAACACCAAACCCCGTCCTCCCTTCCAGTCATGCTGGTGATGGTGTCACATGTCAATAAACCGGTGGGATTGGGAAATTTCCTCACCGTCACAACAACAAAAACTTATAAAAAAAGACATCCCAGAGACCAGAAATGGGTTTGATAATAAAAAATTAATTTTTGTTCTAGGATATAAATATATATTCTATATTCTTGGAATTATTATATATTCTAGGAATTATTTTCTGTAAATCCTAGCAGGATGGGTAAAAACACAAACACCAGTGGAATTCTACAATTCTTTAAGCTCTGAGTGTGAATTTCATACAAGCCCTGAAACACCACTGTGGAGTGTAAATTGCTAAAGAAATTCAATGCTGAATTGAACATGAGCGCTGCAGACTTGCAACAGAAAAAAAAATGTCAACAGTTTCATCAGTTAAACTTATACAGACGCAAGATGTAGTGAAAACTTACTTTCACAGCCATGCTTTCAGCTTCTTCTGTGTTCTCGGTGCTCTTTTCATAAGACTTTCCAACTTTGGCAACAAAGTCCTTCACTGTTTCACACAGGATCCTAAAGTGGACAGTTTTACCTTAGTTCTGCTTGCTGAGTGTGTGTGTGTGTGTGTGTGTGTGGGTACAGGTAGCACTGAACAGGTTGACTTACTTTGCTGAGGATATGACCACAGAGTGCTGATCTGAGTTAAGGATCTTTGTGAGATGAGCAGCGACCGAATCTTCATAATCTGATATCTGAAACTACAGAGACAGCGAGAGTGCAGAATTACAGGAATGCTCCTCAAGATCTCCATGTCACTAACATCCCCAATTAATCAGTTTATATTGCATAAAAGCTTAAAGCTGACATTTAGCAATGAGGTTTAATCACTGTGCCCAGAGAAACGTTCAGGGTTTTGTAACTCAATTTATTTCCCCTGATAAATCCCTGCATTTTGCCCTTTTATGTAGCAACATCGCATATTTATTAAGGCAGGTAAGATTAGTATGTGAGGTTGGGGTGTTAATTCAGGTACCTGGCAGTCTTCGGTCTCCTCAGGTGTGGCAGGACAGCTGTGTTTGGGAGGTATTTTAATCTCATACGTCATTATACTCCACCTGTGCAGAACAGAAACCAGGTTAAACAAAAAACACACACACAACAGGGATACGATTGCTTAAACGACTGCCAGGCAAGCAAATCATCCAGGTTTACAACAGCAAGAATCTGTTAGGACGTAACGTGAGCGGCACTGTGCGCCAGAAATGTTGTTCTTCCAATATGTGGTCGTAATTTCATTTTTAATAACATTATACAAAAATGAAATAGTCCAAATTTACTATAAACATAAAAGTTACTATGTACTATATGTTATGCTTTTTTTTCGTTAGCACTTTCACTACTAGCCTTAGTGCCTTGGTTGCAATTTTGTTTTTATTTTGTAGTTTATCTTACAACTCAAGGAGTGTAAATTAGTTTAGAAGTTTATTATAGAAAAATGCTTTTAATTTATCAGGGCCCAATGACAGCAGTGTGTCTCTGACAGTCAACATATGCTATTGGATCAAGCTAATATCTAATTGGTATGGTAATTATTCTCAAATTAAATTATTATTATTATTATTATTATTATTACTATTATATTGGGCATCATGGTGGATTAGCGGTTGGTCCCAGGTTTGTATCCACAGCAGGGGTCTTTCTGTGGGGAGTGTACATGTTCTCCCTGTGCTTGTGTGGGTTTACTCCGGGTTCTCCGGTTTCCTCCCACAGTCCAAAAAGTTGTATGTTAGATTAGTTGATGATTCTAAATTGTCCATAGGAGTGAGTGTGAATGTGTGCATGTGGTTGTTTGTCTGTATGTGACCCTGTGATGGACTAGCGCTCTGTCTAGGGTGTAACCCCTGCCTTTAGCCCAATGACAGCTGGGATAGTCTCCAGCAGATCCCTATGACCCTGAATAGGAATAAGCGGTTATAGACAATGGATGGATGGATGGATGAATGGAACGATGGATGGATGAATGGATGGATGGATATTACTATATTGATATAGTTCATTTAATATTTTGAAGATCCTAAAAAAAGAGATCTTTAAAGCACTGGGAAAGCCTGCACACTCAAACTGTCAGAAATTAAATTTCTTTCTATTTTTTTTAATTTTCTTTGTCTAAGACACATAAAACCAGCAAACCACATCTTTTCCAGCTGCTTATGCTGCATCACAGCACATCATGAAGTATATCGGCACATAGATTTGTAATAGACATGAGCAAGAGCAAGAGAGAGGAGTAAATCATCCCCTAACTTAAATAGCTGCACAAATCATCATCAGAATTAAAATTTTGTTGCAAATTAAATATAGAAAGATTAAATAAGTAATACTGTAATTTTCATCAAGAGAAAAAAACACAAACTACACTACAGCATCTAGTAGGTGAGGTGTTTTACCTATCCAGCATCTTTGTGCTGGCTCGCTCGAGTTTCTCCAGTATCTGAGGGAGCTGTGTGTCATCGTCACATGATGGCCCCCAGCCGAGCACACGTGCCAGGTCGTTTCCCGTGCCTAGAGGCAACACACCCAGCTGGCACTGACAACAAAAGCAAACATCTTTAGTCATGTGGTTCATGCAACTTTTTTCACTAATAAACAATCTGTCTAGGTACAGTGACGTACCTGTTTGTGAAGATTGAGTTTATCGATTTCAGACAGGACCCATCCGACACTGCCGTCTCCACCACACACCAGGATTCGGAAGTTATCAAACTTCTGAAATAAGCGTAGGCTGAAAAGCATCATATCAGTAATGTTCAGGATTTTGTGACTTATGTAAGTGTATTTGACAAGAAAATCGGACGAAATGCTATATCTTGATGCCTGCAGCGTCACTACAGCGTGACTCACCCTAAATGAGGGCCACCATTGATAAGGTCAAAGACTTGAGCAGGGTTGAGTAGCTGTTTGAAGCGGCGCAGAAATTTTACCCCTTGGTTGTCTCCACTTTTGGAATTAACGAAGACAAGAAGTGGGCTGGCACATGATGGAGGGCAGGTGGCTTTCCAGAAGCCTGTCCAGAAACAGAGGAGCCATACACTTAAAGTAAGTATAGTGCTTTCACAAGTATAAATAACTGCAGAAAAATCTTTATACATGCTTTTATACCTTTTACTTGAGAGTTATGCAAGACAAATGACTAACAACTTATTTAAAACAAGAAAAGTCTGAGTCACTTTAATTCGCATTAAGGGTATGTGACTGTAAACGTGACTGATATAAACCCTCAATAAAAAATGTCTTTGTATGTTGTATCATTACATTATTACGTCTTTCGAACAAAGAGACCCAAAGACCAGCATGACAATTTCACCTTGAGCTTCATGAAGATGATGGTGATTAATGGCTTGTGTGGAGGAACTTGAGTATCCTGCACAAAACCCTGACTCTGACTCAACACCACTGAACTCCTTTAGGATGAACTGAAACACTAACTGCAATCCAGACCTCCTCAGCCAACATTAGTGTCTGATCTCATTAATACTATTATGGCTGAATAAGCAAATTCCTACAGCCAAAGTGCTAAATCTTTTAAAAGGAGGAGTTATTGAGGAGTTATTATAGGAGGAATAGTGAGGTTAAATCTCGAATGGGATTAAATCCAGGTGTCGCAATACTTTTGTCCATATTGTGGCTAGATATAATATAATACATGGGCTGTCACAGGTTTATTTCTGCACTTTTTTTGTTTAAATACCATACAAGTGTTTTTTCCATGGTACTGTACCAAAAACGTTGATTTATTATTATTATTATATTATATTAATAATATATAATAATATTAATATAGTTTTATGGTTTTAAGGTTTAGTCAGAATGTTATGATAGCTGACTTGGTGTTTTACACAGCATGCATTGTGATTTTGCGATTTGCAATAAATCTCAACAGAACAAATGCGATATCACATTTTTCTGCAGGCAGGTCAAACGCTTAAAGCTTAGCAATTAATCGAAAAATTATCATTAATTGTTTTCCGATTATCGATTAAAGAATTTTAACCAAATGTCCGTTCCTATAAATAATCCAAAAGAAGACATCATTATGTCCAAGATGAATACGCTTTTGCAACTGTGTATGTTTGTTTACGTCAGTTGTCATTAAGAATTTATTTCAGTGTCATGTAGATTCATGACTCAAGTCTTAAGTGCAGAAAAGCATGTGTGTGTTTTTTTCTTCACCTTTAAATCCTGCAGGCGCCTGATTATTTACATTAATACAGGGTGTCCCATAAGTGTCCATACATAGGAAAAATAAAAACCCTAATAAAGGAAAAATAATATAGGAAAAATAAAAACCCTAACCCTAAACCCTAACCCTAACCCTAACCCTAGTTTTTAATGAAAACCACTTTTATTTTCTGCACTGCTGTAGAACACATATAAGCACAGCTGGAGTTATGCTTGTAATAGCGTTAGTGATTCATTCCTTGAGATGATTCATGTTTTGTATCTTTTCCTGATACACCAAATGCTCCTTCGAATGCTCTTAAAGATAAAAATCGAGTGGGGTAAAATCTGGGAATCTAGGAAAATGATTTTTATAAGAAAATGTTTCTTTTTCCTATGTGTGGGACACCCTGTAGACCCTGTAGAAAACATCAAACCTGAGTTTAAACTATACAATAGTGTCAATCCTGGGCATGTCCAAGACTTTATACGACAGCACTGATTCAAAGAAATCAACCAGTCAACAAGGACAGATTCTTTAGAACACAAGTAAACAGAAAGTGTCCTGAGACTCTCAGTTTCTCTGTTTAATGGTATCACTTTGTGGTGTATTGATCCTTAAAAGGATGTTGTATAGAAACTTCAGACTACAGGATTCCCCTGTGTGTGTGTGTTGAGAGAGACAGTGAGTGAGAGAGAGAGAGGGAGAAAGAGCTTCCCCACAGCATGAGATGTTTCATTGTGAAGCAGGTCACGTGCTACGGCATGTGCATCAAACATTGTGAAAACACTTCAACCGACACTGGCAATAAACTGACTTACATCCTTTCCATGTACCTGAAAATCAACAACAACATTAATGTGTGTATGTGCATCTCTCCATTTCCTTTACCGATCACTAATCAATTTGTTTGTTCTTTTGTCCCTTTTTTTTTATTTTTAGAGTCGAAGGTGTACATCGTAGCACACAAACGCATTTGCTCCTCAGAACCACACATTCAGAACCGCACTAAGCCATGTGCTTTTCCAATAAAAGTCAAAACGTCTTGCAACTTTTCAATACACAAAAAGACCCAAGGTCTCCTCAACCCTATAAGCTATGTTCCACCATTACGTCCTGGTCTACGACATAAATACCCCTACAAACAGCACTTTAACTGGAGGCCCTTCCCATAAGATATGTGTAATGATAAAACTCATTCAGCCTTTCAGCTTTGCACTCCATTGCCCGTTACATTCACTACAAAGTTCTCGTTATAAAGCAGGATTGTTTACATCTTTTCACACTTGCAGGTCGGCTTGTTTGGTTTATTTGGTCCAGACGAAAAGAAAAATTATACATTTACGGCATTTGGCAAATGGCCTTAATCAGAGCGACTTACATTTATCTCATTTATGCAACTAAGCAATTGAGGATTAAGGGCCTTGCTCAGGGGCCCTGGTAATTAGGTGGTGCTGGGAATCTGGGATACTTAAACCACTGCGCTACCACCTCCGAATGATGCATTTGGTCCTGTTCTGCTTAGCGTTCATACTTATCTTTTTGATACGGAACCTAAACATATTGTATCGTTCACAACCTGATTTGTCGGCTTTGTGAAGGATATTTTCCATCAGAAGGACGTGGTGTACCGGATTAAACCCGCTCATGGTGTGGATGGTTTCTCTTGGAACTCATCAAGATCTTCTAAAATGTTCAAACAGCACCAGGATTTCCTCCATCTGATGCAGAAACAAAACTCTGCTGCAAGGAGACGGCATTTCCGACAACTTTTCCAACTGGGCAACATAAGTCTATTGATGAGACGATCGGAATCACCACGATCGGATTTGCATTTAGGTTTCACCTTGTGATGTCACATCCTGTTTTTGATTCTATTAAATCTGTTCAGTTTATATATTTAATAGATATATAGTATATATATATATATAGTTTGTTTTAATTGTGAACACACCCTAAATCTCCCTATCCTCCCTTATATTCTTTCTCATATTCTCGCTCGGTCACTTTGTACGGCCATTCCTGATCATCTATTTTTCTCCTATTCTTTTCTTTCATACACATTTGTGTTTTTTTCTTGTATGACATTCTCTGTCTCTCTATGTCTCTCTCTCTCTGTCTCTCTCTCCTATTTTGTCATGTTCTTTTTTAACATCCTGTTCTCTTTCTCACATCTTCCTCCACCCTTCACCTATTTCAGGTACTTGTGCACTTTCTTACAGTAAAGTTTCTTTGGTAAAGTATACGTTCTGTTGCCTTTGTGTTTGGTTTCAGACTATAGTTGGAATAGATACGCATGCCTTTAACAAACGCTCCTTTTCTCATGGGCTTTGCAACCTGATCAATAATTAAAAATCGGGGCACACACACACACACACTGGCACAGACACACTGAAGGTAACCTCTCATTGTGCAGTTCTATTAATAGACCTTTCGCACTCATACTATTGTAAATAGCGTTTCATTTCGTTGTCAATAATGAGAAGCAGGCAATTTCCTGGAAAGCACAGCTTAAGTGGCAAATGTACTAATATAGTGGAGTAAACAGTTCAACAATGAAGTCTCCGCATCGGGTTAGTGATGCATCTAGAAGAAAGAAAGAAAAAAAGTGAGAGAAAAAGAAAAAGTGAGAAAAAGAAAGAAAGGGAACATCTACTATTTGATCATGTTTGCTTGCTGAAGAAGTGCCTTTCCGTGTGGCACAGCTCACTGGAGGAGAGAATATCACAACACACTACAATCTGCTTCTGTATTTTTGATGAACCAAAAAAATCAAATCAACTCCGATCCAACCACAGAAGGTCAGTATTTCTCGGCATTAGTATTTCTGCTGTGAGAGGGATTAGAAATCCAAACGAGTTCCATCTACTCAAAAAAACCCACACAGACGCACGAGAACCCATCAATGCTCCTTCTTCTGCAATTACTTTCAATCAGAAATCAGGTTACTGTGATGAAGACTGACGTGACCTTTATATCTGCCACACTGCATATCCGCACAGGGCTCGTGAAAAATCGCTGGCCCAACGTCTTGGGGCTATTGTCTCATAGCAAATATAATTCTTTAATTCTATAAATTCTATAATTCTTTCATAAATATAAATAAAGTTAAGGAAATTATATCATATGGAATATTTGAGCATTGAGGAGCCGCTATCAATATGTTCGGTATTAAAATTTCGTTTGTCATTACTATCCTCATGTGTTGAGTGGGGCCAAATATTTCTATTGATGACTGTATTGTGATTATTTTTTATGATTGTAAGTTTTTTTGAAAATTTTTGGATGGATGTTTTGTCTCATTTACAATATTCTACATTATTTTTAAAGTCTAAAAAGGCTACTTAAATTCATTTTGGAATACCAGAATTGGTATTAAAATTAAAATTAGGAATAAAAAATTTTTAGGAGCGTTGCTGCATATAGTAGCTAGAAATATTGTTAGGAGAAGAAATATTGTAGTTATGAAATAGACTCATCATTCAGACTCTTACCATCAGAGTCAATACTGTTGAGGGCAGTGGGAGGGATGATGGACACTTTGCACTGGCCCAGAGGACACTTGCGGGGATAGAGATCCATGCAGGCTGTGTGTACCTGTTAAAGCAGAAATACATTCTCAAAGTTTAATTAACTAATAAAGAACAATTTCTTTGTCCCAACAACTTCAAGGTTTTCAACCAGGTATCTTCAATCTGATCCGTTGAGGATCGCTGTGGCTGCAGGCGGTCATTACAGCCAAATTGGACACACACTTTATCTTCGACTGGAGATAAAGGTGAACTGATGAAACAAGTCAGATCAGGAAATCTTGGGTAGAATGAAGGCCTGCAGTCACAGCAGTCCTTTATTAACAAGACCGAAGACCCTATAAATCTGCAGTTCTATGTGGATTTGAGAAACATTATGACCTTACCATAGCTTTGCACCATAGACAGCGCCAGTCTTGCAAGCGCAGCACGCTACCACATGTTTTGTCACACACAGCGCACTTGGCACTGACTGGAAGGTTACCCTCTAGCCACTGATGTGGCATTGCAATCTATAAAACAAAAACAGATACTGTGTTATTAGGTGAATTTACGTTGCTTCCCTTTCTTTTCTGCCAGTATTCTTTCTCTCTTGAATCTATTCTGAGGATTGTTTCTTTTAAGCTTCAATCACTGCTTTAATCCATCATTTCATGCTGGTAAAGTGATTTTAGATGATTGTAGATTAGGAGGCAGAAACATTTGGCTATAGATGCTTTTCTTGATATACAAATATCAGATAATAAATAGACTTAAAATGTAAAATGTATTTGTTCTTCCTTTTCTGTTTCATGCTAATACCTTTAGATGTCACTCACCCCATCTTCATCCTCTATAATGTCTCTCCCAATAGACGCCAGGGTGGTCCATTTACAGTTGTTAGTGGCCCTGACGGCACATCTTTTGTGGGCTTTAAATTTACACACTGCAAGGAAAGGAGAGAAACAATTCTTTCCATCATTGCATTTCAAAGAATTGACCTAGAACTCATGTGAAAACCAACAACAGAATTTAGCCTCAAATAAATTCTAGTAATCCACAGATAAAGAGCATAAATATAATAAAAATCAATTTCAGATTTAAGGGTTAAATTAACGTATGTATGTGAATAGACTTCATATTGTGCTCTTACAAAGCGCCTGAAATAAACACGAGGTATTTTGGAGACGTGCATGAAGTCTTTCAAACACACACTGTGTGAGACACAAACTGGGTTTGGGAAGCTGATGTTAAGTGCTGGTCAACCATAGAAAGCCAAAAATCTGCAACTTGAGTAATATAGCACTCGTGTGGCTTAAATGCCATTGACTAATCAGCTATACTGAAAAGACAAATAGGTTTAAATCTGAATATATGTTAAATAATAATATTTTGTAGTCTCTTTGCACGATGCCTTCTGATAAGTGCTATTCTGATGCTTCAGATTGGTTCTCTGGTTTGGATTTGAAGCACACCACGTCTGCAGGTTGTTAGTTTGTCGTGTCACAGCTATGCAACGATTTGATTTCTAAAACAGTATTAAACATTTCTCTGTTATGACGTCTGTTTCTGGCTTTTAATTTGATAAAAGACTTCTTTCTAACAGTGAAGAGAGTTAAGTGCTACTGTATGGTTCAAGGTTTAAAAGTGATTTAGTTAAAAACATCCATTAGAAATTTAAAAGTAATCCAAAATAACTTAAATCTAATCAGTTACTTCATTTTTTATCAAGTCATTGACAAGTTACACTACTTATTACAGTTTAAATGGGGTCATTCGCAATCTGTAACCTATTACATTTCCAAAGTAACCTTTCCAACTGTGACACACACACACACACACACACATACATTTGCACGCTCTGTTCCACTGCCCAAACCACTTGTGTGGGTGAGAAACAGCAATAAGCTAATGGCTGCCAACTTTCTGATTTCCTCTACTGAATTACATTACGGGTTTAATCAGATTAAAACTGTTCATCTGGCTGAAGAGAAAAATTGAGAAAAAAAAAAGTGGTGAATTGATTGGCTGCAATCTTATAACCGTTTGCCTGTTTTAGACAAAGTTTACAGTAGGTCGAGTTTCTTATTCTTATCTTATTTAAGATATTAGTCTCGATTACTAACCAGCACCCAGCCAAGTCGCACAGAAAGACGGATCTCCTAGTGCTGGTCTCTGTTCTAGAACTTGGCTCACAAAGCACATTGTCTCTACAAACCAAACGCCTACACACAATGCGGCATGAAAAAAAACACACTGCTGGTACTGGGAGGAATCACATGTTAAAAATTCAGTTAAATCTTTATAGTTTTGGGCCTGATCAGATTTAATTTAATTCAGTTATAACTGTATAGCATTTCTAACACTATGCCAGTGTTAAAATTCAGAATAAAGACTAAATATAAAATCGGAACTATCCTTATCTAGCAAGCCTGAAGCAACAGTGGAAGGACCCACAAGAGAAACCGGACTTAAGGGGGGAACCCAGTCCCATCTGGGTGACGGCGGAGTGTGTGTTTCTAAATAATGTCTTTAATTTTTTTACAAAAAAAAAATTATGATCAGGAGTTTCTGAGCAACTTAAATATCAATCGGCAAAGTTCATCACAAGTTCAAGACTAATTGCCTGCAAAAGCTGTTTAATGTCCAATGATGGAAACCTAATAGAAAATCAGCATAAAGTCTCATTTGGATGGACAACCATCCAGGTTTGTGCATCCTGTCCATTATCTGTCCGTTTTGGACTGACATTTCTAATCACGTGTGGAGTGTTTCTTATTATTCTCTTTCACTGTGCTACTAAACCAGAGAAGTATGTCGAAGTGTTTACAGAAAATACGAGCTCAATCATTTGGAACATGCTGCGTGAACCTCCCTGCTTTAATAATAAATAAGCAGAGTCTCTAATGTAGAGTCTCGGAAAGCCCTCAGTTACCAAAGCCACATTAGCGATAAGGAAATGTCTCAACTCCCTATAGTTCTACACTTGAGCTGCAATCTGACCCGACCCAAACATTTCTCCATAGCTCTGAAAACAAAGGTCTAATCGATAAGGCTAATGTCATTCTCAGAGCTGTTAGCAAACCATTTGCGGAACACTTGGTAACGTCGAGTGATGGTGAGACTGGATACGACATGCAGCTAATGGACAGGATGTCTCTGTCAAATTAGACAGTGAGAAATATTGAGTATGCCTCTTTTGTCGGGGGGCCTATGTCGCACATCAATCTTTATTGATTTGCTGGTGCAGGAAATCGAAGAGAAATACAAGCAGCAATGATCACTCCAAACTTACGGGCTCTCCAGCCACTCCAGATGTTTGTCTTTATAAAATGAATTCAACAACTTTTTCCTGCTCTTACTTCTCTGGGTCACTACGATCCGAAGCATATAGCGGTAATTTTGCCTGATCCATGCTGATGCTCTACTTCTGGTCCGAGTTCTCTTTACTTGGAAAGCACTTATTGTTGCTGAGGATGGCTCTACATGGACATCTTAAAGATACAGAGGATTATTGTAGATAGCACCCCTCAAAAACCGCAAAGATGGATTCTGACGGCTTGGAGAAATTTCAGCTTTAATAGCTTCGGATTACAACCGCCATGAACAGTTTTTATTGGTGTTACGGGTGATACTTTAAATAAAATAGACTTTATGTTAAAAACTAAAACAAGCTTATGAGTTACAAAATGTAGGTCTATATAACACACAGTTATAGAAGTGAAATGATTTATAATCCTCCTCTTTAGTACGTGTCACCCAGATGAGGTGAATCCCTTTCAAGGTTTTCTCCTATACCGTCTAAGGGGAATTTCCAACATGGACCTTAGCTTGTCCATTAAATATTAAATGATATAAAATGTGTATTCTGACTGTGTATTTGTGTGTTTTTGTAAAGCCTTTATTGTTAAAAGCGTTACATAAATAAAAATAAATTGAACTCCTTCCTGTCTACATTTCTGCATGCTTTTATTTTAACTGGTTTTACTTTTATAACTTTTTATGAAAGATACTAGAGGATGTAGCAGCAGCAGTAGGTCAGCTCCAGATCGGGGATAATGCTGGACTAAAACACTGCTTTTGTACTGGTCTGGACTTGATGAGGATATCATCTTATGTAAACACTCACAACATTTAAAATTGTGATCAAGACCAATACCTGCTCAGCTGTATAAATATAATAAGTCTGAATCAATAACCCTAATCAATATAAACTTTACTGCAATGCTTTTCTCTGGGAAAGAACAAACATTTAAACACGTCCACCCAATAAGCTTCTCAGATCAAAAGATCATTGGTTATTAAAACTATTCTCAGCATGTGTTTCATCAACCAAGTCGGTCAGATTACATCATTCTGTGGTTCCTGGCCAGGTTTATTGACAAAACATACCAGAGTCTCTAACAAATTGTAGTCTGGCTTGTAAAAAAAAAAACAGACACCCAAAAGTCTGTAAAGTCAAAGACAAAAATGAAAAGGCAGCTTCTTTTACACAGTTCATGGTCTTGGATCTATTAACTAAAGTTTTAAATACACCAAATTCCAAAATAATCACTCACCGGACAATAAACACCGCCATCTTTCTTTATAACTGATTTATTTATCTCATTCAATAAAGCCCCTTTAATGAACTTTTTTATAACGTATAAATGGACACTATAAAATTATAACACGCACTAAAAAGTGTTTTATTTGCCACGTTTTTTCCCCCTGTAATAACTGGTCTGTAAATTTACAAGCTTTTGAATTAGATTTAATGCTCAATGTTTATACAATATCCGATCATTACACTTAGAAATTTGTAGTTGACTGGAAAAAAATGACTCCATCTCAAAATAAAATCAAGCTGATTATTCGTCACAACGTGTTAGTGTGAAGCTATTTTTACTTCCTGTTTTGTGCAGAATCCAATGACGTGCAGGGGTGTTTAATGAGCACCATCTGCATGTCTGTGAGCCTAATTAGCACTACCTTTCCACACGATTTCAGGCGATTAACATGCATGAAACTCAAGAGGATATTTTTAGGTCGAGGATTTTAACCAAGTAGGACCTTTTCTGAGAAACATAATCATGTATCCAAATCATACAGACACACAGACAAACGAACACTGGGAAATTGCTGCTACGCTCCACATCGCTGTCTCACGCTGTGCAACATAATAGGTGAATCCCCAATAAGGGGCTGTGTAAAAATATAAAAATATAACTACAGCTAATTATCGCAATATTTTTTTCCGATATTGTTTTGATATTCTAAACCTTTAGAATCGATACATATTCTAATAAACTGATTGACGTAGATATTCAATCAAAACCCTCAGCTGGTGTCGAACGACTTCCTACTCCGCTCCTCTAATTGTCGCTGACATATAAGGCCATTTTATCAAAAACAAAAACAAGCATGGCAGAAAATATAAGGGCGCCTCCGGCTTTGCGTTTATTGTATTATTTCAAGACATGTATTATATCTTGAGACCCTTGCCAGTAAATAGCCCTTCTGCAATAACAGATAAGCACTGATCCAAAAAAAATCCTGTATTTCTCAGGAGATGGGAAAAAAAATTGGCATCCATGATTAAAGAGGAATCAGAATATACAGAGCTGAGTGAGCTCATGCAGGTAAAGAGGTAAACACAGACAAAAAGGAAGTGGGTTCCTACCTTCACAGGAGAGGCCATGAGAAGTCACCCCTGAGAGGCTGTCGCGACAGACGTTGCAGAAGGTGGGGCGAGCGTGAGAGCAGGCATACCAGTTGTGCATCCCTGAGAAATGTTCCACATTAAACTGTGCCGTCTAACAAAGAAGAAGTAAAAAAACAAAACAAGATAAGACTTCTTTTGGAGGTCCTAGAAAGTAAATAGACTTTTACATAGTTAGACTCGTTTTTTTAGCAAAGACGGTGCAAATGCAAGCAGCGAACTGGCAAAGACACACACATCCTTACCCCCTCATGTCACACATGCCCAGCACACATTCCTCTTTTACGCAAAACAAAAATCCTGTCATGTGTTTCATTTATCCAGCGGTGATACTGATAAAGCCATATGTTTCTACAGTTTGGTTATTATTTAAGGTCAACACTTTATACATCAGAACGAATAAAGGAACGGATTGTCCGCCGCTTGGCAGACGTGTGGGTGCTGACAGAGGAACATGAGATCAGGGTGCGGTATAGCAGAGATTTAGGGCTTATGTAATCCACCCTCTCACTTTTAGTCCAAAGCAATATAAACTTTATATGATAAATCCATGGCATGATCTGTCAACACGATGGAGATTAAAATTATTCACATTGAAGTCACGGTGCAGTTTCTTTAAGTGTCAGATATTTATAGAACTGAATTAATAATTAATAAATCCTTTTAGAAGAAGTCTCGGAGAATAGGATGTTAAAGCAAGGAGACAAATCTCTAAGACTTTGGTGTCCTTCATGTGAGGAGAGTTAAAAAATATATAAACCCAGCCGTCTGCGAATGCCAAACAAATCTCACAAATCATACATGCACAGCTTCAGGTATACCGCCACTGACTCTAAGCTTTTAGTGTCTAAGTTTAAGACTCTAATGAGATCAGGACCTATGACAAAAATCCACAAGATCCATAAGCAAAAATAGAGTAATTCTTACCTCGTAATGCTCTCTAGACTGAACTGATTTCAAAGAACTGATCCAGTCCTCCATCTCTTTTCTGTTCTCCGCACAAAGGATGAGCCTTCGAAACGGAGTGATTACCTGCACAAAGAGACGGGGAGGAGAGAGAAAGAAAGAGACAGGGACAGAGAGAGAGAGATAAGGAGAGTGAGAGAGGGAGAGAGGGAGAGAGGAGGAGGAGAAAGAGAGGTTGGAGGATAAATGTCTTCAGTCTATCTGGCTTGCTGCCTGTCTCAGCTCAGAGTAAAACTGAGGATGGGTCTTCGCTTCTTAAAGATGAAAGTCAAGATGACCCTCTACCTCCCTCCTTGTCCTCCCATCGTCTCCTCTCATCTGTCGTTCTGCTAGCCCTACATGAAAAAGATCCAGACTGACAGGCAGAGCGTCTTAGAAAATGCTACAAGCCTGTTTTATAACAGAGGTGCACTAGAGAGCCGCTGCACTGAGCGCACATCCCCTGTGCTTTCTATACTCGCGTCACATTATTTATTAATAATACTGTATATCAATCTACATTATCACTTTATTATTTCAGGATAGTGACAAAAGAAAGATTGAAAACATGGCAACACAGGATCTGTGGAAATAAAAGGAGAAGAAGGAGGAGGAGGATGAGGAGGAAGAGAATGAGGTTGTAAGTTATGAACACATTGTTTCTTTAAATGAAAAAAGAAGCGATCGTAGAACACCTCGTCCTCAAACGCTAACACCCTGGTCTGGTCTCGAGAACTAATTAACACATTAGATACACAAACAGGATTAGCCGTAGAACGCAATCAAATAGCAGGGAAACAGAAGAACAGACCAAGCCGATAGCTCGACCAGATTTTTTAGAGTGTAGACATGAGTTTTTTTATGGAGGTGTGCATCTAAAGAAAGCAGCTTTTCCTCAACTAGTGATGGAATAAATTAGCTAACATTACCATCATTTCGCATAACAGAGAGAGAGAGTGACAGAGTGACAGAGAGAGAGAGAGAGAGAGAGAGAGAGAGAGAGAGAGATTGGTGCAGATATGGAACTACTGCATTGTGCGAATAAATTTAAAAACGAAATGTACAGATAATAAACAAATGTAGATAATATCTGCTGCAACTGATCCTCTTCTAAGAATAATGAACTTTTAGTCTTCGGCAGGTGGAAATCGGAGTCGATGTACAGCTTCACTGAGTTAATAGTTAACACATACAGACGTATGTAGACAGGACAATAGTAATAATCACACACTCTGCTGTCACCTAGATAAGCACAGGTTTCCTCTTGAGGCTGGTTTTTCTCAAGGTTCCTTCCTAATATCATCTCATGGAGTTCTTCCTTGCCCACAAACTTCTTTATTGTGAATAAATATAAGATTAATTTTTACTTTTGTGATTTTTAATCAAAATTCTGTTATTCTATAGAAATTCTCCTGTTAAAAGCACTAGACAAATAAAATTGATTAGAATTGAATTGAAAAGTTCTCATCGCTGAGACAGATTTGTCTGCAGCTCGTACAACGGAATGTGGAGAAGGTGATGGCGGATGAGAACAGGAAACAACAGGAAGTGGCAGAATCAGAACAACGCAAAGACAATAAGTCTCAAAAGTAGCAAGTCAATCAAGCAGGATTACACAGGAGTCAACACAAAACTTCCGGTTATGGCTTCCACTTAGGTGATTCTGGAGGCAGACAACCATTAAATTAGCTCCTTATCTATCAATTAAACTGATATCGGGACATGAATTATTGTCCTTATTCTTCTTGCCTGGTTCAGACTGCAATAGAACAGAAGACCAGAAACACTGAGAGCCTTTGAATTTTACATTTTAGAAATTTGTAGAACTAAAAATAATGCAGACGCAATTATAAGTACCAACATGTGGTGCAGAAGACGATGTTTTAAAATAGGGGCTGCTGTTGAATCTCAGAATATAATTCTCTGCTCCGGATGCCAAAAAAATGTGATTTAAACCTTTTTTAGGATGCTTACGATAGTTTATCATGCTGCACACACTCCACAATGTTGTTTAAAAGCTTATATAAAAGGAGACACAGTGTCCTGATCAGTTTATAATAAAAAATAGGCAAAATATCCCACTGTTATCTCTGAGCATATGTTTAAAATGATACTGGCTTGCTACAGTGTTCTACTGACCCTCATGGTGTAAAACCAACCTAGCAAACTTTGGTACCTTGCTATCCTGTTTCATGTCTTTTCACTCTAAGCAGCAGGACTGGATGTAAGGTTGAAAATGATCAAAGACTTTCCTGTCCCAAACACACCATGAGTAATAAAAAAAGGCCAATTTGGCATTCCTGAAGGCACAAAGGTGCTGATAGCATTCAAGGCCTTTAGGCCAACATGTGTAAACTTTTGGGGTCTGCTAAGCGCCCCGCCTTTTGCACAGTGGGTAAAGCTGTAATCTGCTGATTGGTCAGTTTAAATGTCTCACATTTCAATTCTTAATCACACGGCCACAGAAAACATAAAAAAAATATATGGTGACTAATTTTCTCCTTTTCTGAGTTTTTTTTTTCTCTCTCTTACTTTTTCTAAGGCTCTGCTTTCTTTTTTTCCCCTTTTCTCTATCTCTCCCTCTTCCTCTTTCCCAGGAAACATTTTACAGTCTATATTTTACCGTTCTTTATTTCGTTTACCAATTCAAGTGTGAATAAAATATTGTCATTAAACCATTTTAATTATAAATTACACACTAACTAGTCTTGCTACCGATTGCAATACAATGCAATCACTCGATAGCAACGCACTCCCACATATTTAGCTATTCTAACTGTGCTTATTTCCGTCGTTGGTATAAGTGGCAGTGGGTGGTAATAGAGAAGAAATATACCATTGTGCTGATGTTTATTTAGGCTTTCGGCAATCGTACAGCTTGAACCACTGCAGAAACACTGCTATAAATTATTCCAAAAGTTAATGGGGGATTTTTTGTTTTTATAGCAAAAGTTCTTTAAGTTGATGTTCGGTGAGCTTTTGCCCATTTTGACAGACTGTAAGCAAAAACCATGAATATTGCACGTGTAGCGCAGGTCTGCTGTGTAGGGGATCGTTTTTATTTACTACCTTGTAAATGACAAGCAGTCTATAATACATTGGCATTAACAGGAGGAGAGCCAAGACGTCAAGCTGCAAGATGCCAAGCGTGTGAAGGAAGTTAGTAAAAGCCCACACATCGACTGTTTATTTATACACTCTCCATAGATACAACAAGTCTCCACAACACAACCTGCAGTCAGAGCTACTGTATACTGCAGCTATTAAAAAGTGTTCAATAAAACTTTCCTAAAGGCCACGTCATAGTTTACCATGCTTACCGGAATTTTTGGAAAAGATTCGGGAGGAGTGTTCTTCCTTTCCAAAGTTAAAATATCACTGCAAACTTTTTTTCCTATAAGATTCCAAGCAGTTTCCAGCCCTGCCCGGATAGCAGTCACCTTAGGCATTGATCTCCCCATTACACAAGCATCTTCAAATCTGAAAGCATCACACCACAGCCATTCTGCTGCCTCTAAAAGTCTCTTTAAAAGCTCTAGTCTCAGACTGATTCTGTCCAGATTGCAGCATTATGGCAACATCAAAACCGCATTAAATAACCGCAGATATTGGCCGGTCACTAGTACGCCATTTTGGCTTGCAATTAACTGGCATTGATGTGACTGGGATTATGATTTCATTTTCTTTTCAATAATATGATGCCACTTTTTTTGATCATCCTTCCACCTCATTACATTTCTGTCTGCATTTTGGATTGTACAAAAAGCGTTTGCAGGTCATAACGTTTGCAGGCCACAAATAATAACGCAAATATAGAAAAAGAATTAAGGTAAAAAAAAAAAAAAATGGACACGGTCTACTAAGTTTATGTAGACATTTAAATGGTAGATTACAGGCTCTTTAAAAGTGTTGGACTAAGATGGCCTTCACTCTGACACTAATCCAAAACAGAGCATAATTCGCAGCGACAGTTAGCATATAAAAGTTGTCATGTGCCCTGTGAAGCCTACCACAATTAGAGGTGTCGCAATAGGGCAGGCATTTCAAGGGGCTTAAAAATATCATTATTAATATAACAAGGAGCAGTAAGGCTGGTGTCGTACATATATGGCGCTGTTGTACTCCGGGTGACTCAGATTCAATTCTAGCTCGGGGGCCTCTGTCCTATCCTAAAGGCAAATAGCCAAAAAATAAAACTCAAAAAAAAAAACAAGGAGCAATATATCTACATCCCCCGTAGGGGGCGCCTCTCTCAGGATGTGCTAGCGTTTTATATGATGTGATGACCTCCGGTTTGGAAATGGACAATCAACATCAACATCATTTAAAATCGCCTGTGTGGCAACACTTTGCAACGCTTCCACCTGATTCTAAAAAAAGGCGGAGCGAATTACTCGGAGAGTGGCAGGTTTTATTGCCGGAGATTTTGTGATCATTTTCTTTCGTGGGTAACACAGGGTAACACAGGGCCAAGGTACAGTGTGCCCTTACTGCGTTATATAAGTGTTCATAATTGTTATAATAATCTGATGTTTCGTTTAGAGCTTCTTCATCCTGAAAACAACTTTATTATTAAAAAAATTCCTGAAACCAAATCACTTTTTTTAAGATGGATGATATTGTCATACAGAAATTCCAACTATAAACAAAAAGCATAGAAACTTCAATTCTGGTTAAAATGTGAAGCTGTAAACAAGTATTGACACAGCTGAAAAATTAGAAAAAAGTGTGGATTAAGAATCGAGTTTGGAATCGGATCGTGACTCCCAGAATCGGAATCGGATTGCATCGTAAAGTACCTAAAGATTTCCTCCCCTAGTATTTATTACTAAAAAAGTAGATATATTTAAGACATATATAAGTCTGTTTTTATCTCGAGGATTTCTGCTGTGTTTGTGTGTTGATAGGGCTCTAAAAAAAACATTTCATTGACTTTAAACTGAACATCTCTTTAGAACCTTCTATGTATTCTAAGTAGCACGGCACCGGCTTGCTCTGTCACTCACTCGATCTGAAAGTGGCAGATTTTCCACAAGGGGGTGCTATAAAAACCAAAGTAGAATTTAGTTTGTTTGAATAACCACAGGCACCGCATAGAGGGGGCTAAGTAACGATGGCGCTTTGCTAATATCAGTTACAGAATCTTATAAATATGATTACACTAACTGGCCACTTCTGCTCCTATTCAATTAGGATATAATCATCTCAGTCTGAAAGATTTGTCCATTTCAACGGCAATGCTTAAGGGTTTAATGAAGAAAAAAAAAATGAGAGAATGACAACAGATTTTAAACAGCCTTGGAAATGTGAGGTGAAAAAGCACCGGACTGACAAAAAGCTAGTAAAAGGCAGAAGGCTACTGTAAGGCAGCGTCTAACAAACACATTAACTTCATTAAATTACATTAAATAGCACCTGTAACTGATTTTAGAAAATTTCAGTCTCTCATTTTTAGTCTCATTAGGAAAGGAAAACAGACAAAAATGGAAGCGTGGCACAACGTAGTGCTTCTAAAATATCCCAGGCTTCAATACAGGATGCTTTTGCAAAATGTACATATAACAGTCATATGTATTAATGTGATATAATATAGTAATATCTGCTTTATAGCAATAATAATATCGAATAGCACAAATAATAACATTTACAGCATTTGGCTTATCCAGAGCGACTTATATCTTTTATAAAGTCAGCAACTGTGGGATAAGGGTCTTGCCCAGGAGCCCAGCAGTGACAACTTGGTAGTGCAGGAAATTGAACCCCAATCTTCCAATTAGCAGTCCAAATTCAACCACTGTGGTACCACATGATACATTTTTTATTTATACGTATGCAGTATTTAAGGCTTAGAAACCTGTAGCTCTGCTTTTTTTTCGCACTATGATTGAGCTACAGCAGGGCTGTATAAAAATATTGATACATCTAACTATCGCAATATATTTTTCCTCAGTGTATCGATATTCCAAACCCTAGCATCAATACATATTCAATTTTTGTTTAAACTGACTTACGCTAACATTATTATATTAATACGTTGTCGCTGACACATACAGCCTTTGTCTTAAAAATAGCATGGTGGAGAAAATAAGTGTTAGCTTTGTATTAGTTATAATTTTAGATATTTGTTTTACATTTTAAAAATGTTTTTTTTTTCAGTATTGCAATGTATTGCGATATGTATTGTATTGCAATATATCGTGATATATTGTATCATGTTATTTAACGTATCATGAGTAATACACAGGTGATACACAGTCTGATGGAATCTCTCTATTCTCTATTCACCGCTCTCACGTCCCTGAATACAAATCCTATGTACCTGCGACTCGTTTTCTTGTAACTTATTCTACACTATAAATACAGACATTTCACTCAGGCACGTTTTCTGGTCTCCCCTGCAGAAGGATTTGCTCCTGCGAATTTCCCGAAAGTCTCAGTGTACTTCTTCGCTCTCCTCCAGCGAGCTCCGCTGTCCAGTGTTCTTGCATTCCTCTAGTGTGTCCCGCTTCCTTCTACGAACGCCGCTGGCTTGGGTAATATCGGTCCTTGCTGTTTCTACTTCCTTCATTTGACCAAAAGACTGTCATTTTCTGTTTGTGTCTCCTGACTACAAAATAAACTGGTCTGTCTTGGTTCTAATACTCCTGTGTTTCAAGTCTACTTCCTGTAACATTTACAGAATCATGTACAGAATTGTTTCGAGTTAGATTATGATTATCACAGCCGAAGTTACAACATAAATATAAAGTAAATCTCTTGTTAACTTGCATAATACTTTGCAGGTACAAGCCATGTCCCTGTGTCTGCCTTTGTTTATATTGAGGCCAAAACTACTGCGTCTCTGAACTGTCATACACACCAGTCAGGTTAACAGAGATTTTCAGATGCTTTTAAGCTCCTTTTAGCAAAATGGCATGAGCTGATGCCGAGCATGCCGAGCTGATGAATATTACTGCTTTAACCCTTAAAAAAGGGGAAAAGAAATAATAGCTATTGTGTCCTGATGTTCTGCTGTACGGCTGAGGGCTCAAGGATCAACTCAGTAACCCGCAGTGGGACTATTACTGCAAATTGAAAAGCCAAGCAGCAAATCATGACCGATCCCCGAAGTTATTAGCATTCTAATGTGCATTCCCCTTCCTGCATGTACACATTTGTCCACCTTACAGAATAAAGCAAGCTTTAAAACTGTACATCGAATATCCTATTAAAAACATGTCATTGCTCTGTATTCGTAGGACACAGACTGCAAATGTAAGCAACAGATCAATTTCTGTGCAATCAGCTAAAAGCTCCCAGTAGCAACGCAATGAGCTTCAAATTAAATAACGGAATCCTGCGTCTTGTCATGATCTAATCTAAAAAAGCGCTCACTGGAATGTGCTTAAAAGTGCAACACTCTCTTCTTCATCATTATCTCAGAGCACCCCCCCCCCTTTCTGGAAGCATGCACACACACTCACACACACACACAACACAGTTGAGGATAAACACCAGACAGAGCATCACCTATTCAGTTCAAAGGCAAGTTATCATTCTGACTGATAACATTAAAGCGCAACTGTAGAGAAAGATATTCAATGTTTACACGTTTTCACTGTTCCACATCGCTGATCTATCATTTCCTCTGTGTGTGTGTGTGTGTGTGTGTGAAATCTCAAAGCAATGCACTCACCGGCAGCCTTCTTTCGACTGCAGCACTGTGTCCTTTGAGGATGTCTGCGCTCCTGTCTCCTTGCACATGTGTGTGTGCATGCATATAACATACAGACAGGCACTGCTTAATGTCCCCATGCCTTTCTCTCACTGCCCCTTCTAGACTCCATAAAAATATGTTCTAGCGTCCTCTAGGAACCGAGCAAACATGCAAAAAAATCAAAGAGGCTATGGCAGACCACCCTGAGTGAGAATCTTAAAGAGACAACAGCCCATTTAGCAAAAAGTCATACGCATGCCCTGAAAAAAAGGCAAAAGCTTAAAGCGTTTGCCCTTCACACCACTGAAACTTACGTTCAAGCAGTGACATTAGGAATCAAGAGGAGTAGAAACTCGTTCAGTGGTATTCACCTTCCATCATTCCTTCACATCCTTCACCTCTCCGTCTCTCCGTCCTCTCTGATTGCTCCTTGTATCTATTGCTCAGTCTTGCTCCAGCCCGCCACCCGGGGAGGCGTTCACCGTGACGACACTCCGAGGATTTCCTTTTGTTCTTTAGATAGACCCCAGCTACTCCATGCTAGCCTGATCCCTCTCTCTCCCTCCCTCCGTAACACACTCAGAGCTGTGCTATTATTAGAAACAGAGGGGAAGAAAGCCTAGCTACAATAAATAAGGGCCTGCAGTAAAATTCTCCTGACAGAGGAACTGCTGAACGTGTACCCCTATCATTTTCAACAAGAGAGCAGTGGAAAAGAAATATAGCTTTAGAAAAAAACCAACAACACGTAGCTTTATGTTATTATATTAAAATAGCTATTTGCCCTAAGGGGCACGAGGCTAAATTATTCATTAGGAAGTGTAACACATCACTTAGACATCATTAGTGTTTTCACAGCTTTCTGAGAGAAAAGATGCAGCCATGATGGCTAGAGTTGGACTAAACACAGGAAATCACTGTAGAAGCCTACACCTCATTTTAGACACACTTACACATGTGTATTAAATCTAAGGGACTGTTTTTACAAAATACCATCACGCCGAGTGATCCGAAAACATCCTCATTGAAGCACTAAGAGCACCGCTGCTATGAAGAACCCCTTAATTCTGCTCTGAGCTTCCATGTCTTTTTATAGGCATGCCTGAGGAGCACGGCAATATTAAAAGGCCAGCGCTACGCTTAATCGCAGCGAACTTCTTGAGTTTGTTCGCATTCATACACACTGACACGTGGAAAAATGCACTAATGGATACATGAATGGATGTCGCTGTAACAAAACTGTACGTGTCACCCGGCTAGCTTACATTTGCTACTCTTAGCTGTGTGCTGTGTTTTGTATCAAGAGTAGTTACATAGTTACAAGCACAGTCAAGCAACATTAATGCATAATTAAGGTTCTGTAAACAATAGGGAGAAGAAACAATACACAAAATAATGAAGTTTGTTTTATTAGTGTAATTAGAGACAGCATTTTGGTTTAAGTTTAAATATTTGGTGAGTTATATTTACTATAGATTTTAATAAAGTCTGTGATGTACCAAGCTGATCGTCAGACTTAATAAGTACACAGTTACTGACACCAGTAGCGATGGCTAAAATGGGGGAAGTGGTAGCACCGTGGTTAAGTTGTTTGACTGCTAATTGGGGGAGCGCGGTTTAACTCTCAGCACCTCCAAGTTACCACTGCTGCGCCCCTGAGCAAGACCCTTAACCCCTAATTGCTTAGTTGTATAAAAGAGATAAAAAAAAGCTTATCTGCCAAATGCTGTGAATGAAAATGTAAAATGTAATAGACACCTGACCATCACACCCATATGTGGATCTTCCTTAAAGGTTCTCCAAGATGCCAGCATTAAGACTTTTCTCCTTTACTGGAACTAAACAGCACAGAGATGCAGTTACGGTTCTGGGTTGTTAAAAAGGAAACCAAACTTCTTAATCTGGGGCATGCAAACTTCACTGTGCTGTTATTTCACATAAGATGAATAGCATTTACAAAGTTGTTCCAAACTGTTACAGCCTCTAAGCACAAAATAAACTCTATTAAAACAGCCAGGATTTGTGTGGAAGGATCAGGCTTTTACAGAGCCCTGACCTTCAACCCCACAACCTTCTGGCCTGACATCAGTGCTTGACCCCACAAATGCTGTTGTAGCTGATTGGAGAAAACTTCTTAGCCACAAAATCTGGACAGCCTTACCAGAATGTACTTCACCAAAGAGACAATATCTATAGCAGTTATGTTATATGTTATATAAATGTTACATTTATGCCATTTGGCATACACCCTTTCCAAAGCGACCTACATTTATTTTTTTAACCATCTGAGCACTTATGGACCTTGCTCAAGGGTACACAGGTGGCAGCTTGGAAGCAATCCCATAATCTACCGATCGGCTGTCCGACAACCTTAACCACTGAGCTACTTTATCTACCTCATGTTTAACAAGTGCATGTGGGTGTGACTGGTCAGGTGACCCCCCCAACCTTTGGCTGTATAGTCTGTGCTTTAAGCAGTATCCTGGTGCTGTGTCTAAGTAAAAGCCTGCTTGGCTGTAAATGCTACATCAACGACAGCTGCTTACCGTGAAACTGTTGTTGACATTCTTTGTGCTTGATTCAGCAACACTGGCATCGGAGAGGTCCACCTCGTCGAAGATAAGGGACTGTAGAGGACAGAAAAGAAAATAGTACACATTGCATGACAGTGTTGCGACACCTCGACAGCTTCTAGTCCAGTTTTAAGAAGTAAAAACTAGCAAAAATCAACCTGGTTTCACTGAAAGCTGTTGCTTGTCAATGTGCTTTATTCTTATCCTCTTCATGGACATGGGGTGTACATGATTTAACAGCATGAGTTCATACGGGGAAGTCTTCCTAACAGCTGTGCAGGCTTGAAGCGTGGAAGGAAAGCAATGAACAAGAACGAGCATGAGACATGTGGGCATTCACACGACCTTCAGTGTTCGGCTGTGCCGCATTATGCTTTAGAGAAGCTCCGAGATCTCCATGAGGCAACAAAGAACCACCTGAAATATCAACCCAAAGGCTTTCAATTAACGTCGGGTCATTTTACAGTACCTAATCTGCATTCAAGTGCTGATTGGCAGATATTAAACTAAGTGATGACTGTGTACTTGGGAAGTGTAAGCAGTGTGACATCCTGTTTATGATATGATCTGCAGGCTTGGCTTGCATCT
This sequence comes from Bagarius yarrelli, assembly GCA_005784505.1. Lineage (NCBI taxonomy): Eukaryota > Metazoa > Chordata > Actinopteri > Siluriformes > Sisoridae > Bagarius > Bagarius yarrelli. The sequence goes on from VCAZ01000027.1 coordinate 174,124, forward strand.
AGTAGAGAGAATGATGGTTAAGTGTTGGCTGGCTGGACTAGGTCTGTAATGTCTGTTGGAGAGCAGGGTGTTATGCCAACACAAACAGAGCCTCCAGATGCTCAGTTACTTCATTTGTGCCTGTGAGGTCACTGTTAGGACTCTTCCTCTTTTACAATCATAGCTTCTTTTACTAGGCAGAACAATTTTTGATTGCATCTATGAGCCTGAGATATAAACCTTTTTTCCAATTCATAACTCAAGAGGGTGTTTGAATGCCATCCTTAACCCGTGGGTCAAAGCAGGACGCTGCTATTTCCATATGAATGACATACATGGTGGAGACAGCGAGGACACACTGAATGGCTGACTGTCTTTAGCCTCCTCAATTTGGCGGAGTCACACAGAGTGGATTCCGTTACGAGATTAGTTTAAACAGTCTCTCCTTTCAGACAAAGCACAGTGACACACAAGGCCCAAATTTCCACAACACTTCTCTTCTTTTTTGCTTATGCCGACACGACCACAGCAATGATATGATGTTCTCAACCATTGCGCAGTTCACATCCCGGCTCAGCCACAATGGGGAGAACAGGCATCCTGAATGATGCCACAGTGCACGGATTAGCCAAATGAATGGAGCGAATAACAATCAGTAATCTCAGCTAGAAAAGGGGAGGAAGAGAAGGAGAAATATCCAATGCCAGAACGGAGGCTCCTGCTGCAGTTGCTGCTAACCCGAATCGCCACCAAACCTTCCTCCGATCCGCTGGCACCCAGAGCGGGAGGTGGGAGGCGAGCGCCGGACCAGCAGACGGACAGAACCCTCCAACACACGCGGCTACGCGAGACCCGATACTGCCAGCGGGCCAGCACGCCACCCGTCTACCACAGGGCA